>VBRH01000039.1:101888-143095 GCA_014578085.1 Cardamine resedifolia | reverse complement strand
TGTGAAAACATCTTATATTGTGAAACAAAAAAAAAACTCCAAAACAGCCTATATATTGAAACGGAGGGAGTATATTCTTCCAAACAGAATACACCAGTGAAATGCAACATTTAAAAGTTATCTGTTTTTCAAATGATGTATGTTAGTGTTTCTCTGTGTGTGTTCTATTTTCTAAGTTGTAAATGTGTTTCAGGCTGGAAATGGAAAACAGCAACTCTTGCTGGCACTTTGCTTGGATTGTTAGGTGTGAAAAAGTTCTTTGACTGGAAGAAGAAACATCCAGTTAAAACGCAGATTCTCACTGACATGTATCAACAATGTAAGTGTTAAAATAACTGTCTCTTTTATATTGTTGAAGCGACTGTTAACCTTTCTTTTTTCTTTTTCTTAACAGGTCGAGAAGGGATCAATCCTGGTCAGCCCAGTTTTTGGACCAAACTGGCATGGCAGGCAATTAAGAACACTATCAAGAAGAGACTTCGTTTGTAGACTGTAGATTTTCTCATCACTTTGTGTTTTAAGAGCTATTCTGGAAGTATTGCCTCTCATTGCTTGTTCTTTGTATAAAAATGCTTCAGTGATCTCTTTCTACTATTATATGTTGACTCTTGGGGCTTCCGTTAGTGAGAACTGATAATGTTTCCCATAAAGTAAATGTTTTAAATTGGCTGCAGTAGACATTTTCTTGTCTCTTAGGCTTGTAACACCTATACTTAATATGGAAATGAAAGAAGGTGATGCTTGCAATTGTATCTTGTTTCATGGACTCGGGAAGATATTGCAAGAAGAGACTGCTTTTTAACTTGTATACTAAATATTTGCATTGTCCTTATATCTGCAGTTATAGTGAACATATATTAAGATTAAAAGTTGCAATGCTGTTTCATTATGGAACTACCTTTATTCATGTTATCCTTAAAAGGCTTTGGTTGTTTATGTATATCATCAATGCACATGCCGTGTTAGAATTATTTGTATGCTTGACATAAAATAGATTGTACCTGAAGAGGATAAATCTGTATAACTGGTAAAAGTAGCTTAACCTACGAGGAGGCTTTAGAGTCCGAAAAACTGGGCTAGCAAGAAGAGAGCTAGTTGCACCTCCTTTACATATCTTCCAATCAGTAAGCTCTTAACCCCTTCCTAGCTTATGGTTCATTCTTTTGATACATTTTTGTCAGAGTCTTGCTTTGTTTAGTTATATATAAATTACTGTATTTTTTTTAGGGTGGTAGCTTCTTGGTACCCCGGAAACGTAGGCATCTAAGAGGACTTTCACTTCAGTTCCAAACTATTCATGTTCTGACAAGGCTACTATTTCTTACTCTTTCAGGATACCACATGCCACAGCATATCTTGGGTAGTCAATGAATATCTGGCTAAAGCACATGGAATCACGAGAAAGATTCCCAAGGAACTTCAGAACAAGTATTTCTTTCAGCAAAGGAAGCAGGTAGATGTAAGGTACACCACCATACAAGAATAATTTGTAGCGTTGCCTAATAATTGGTCTATATGTCTACTAATCGGTTTTGTTTTATCTTTAAACTATAGGAAGATAAAACCAGAAGGGAAAAAGGAAAAAGAAAGAGAGTGGAAATGGTAGACGGAGGTTGTCACTTGAACCTGATGATATAGTATTTCAGTGGATTGTGTGTTGGGATTTTATTTTTGGTAGGAAGCTGCATCTATGGCGATTTTTCTCTTGAAGATTTTGAAAATGCTGTATGCCACAAGGAGAGTAATATGGTTCTTATCATGGAAGTGCATGCATGTCTTTTTCTGGTTCCTCATCAGTGAAGGTGGTGAAAAATTCAAAGCTTAGCTTTAAAGAGGAGTCACAAGTCAAAGAGAGGAGACTCCAAAAACTAGTGAGGAAGCTGATGGAGTTTTGTACTAGAAAGCAGTGAAGACAGCAAAAAGAAAGAGAGCACTGCAGGGGAAATCAAGATGGAGAATGGGTTTTTTTTTCTTGAATAAAAATGAGAGAAAATGTTTGGCTTATCCTATTTATGCATAAGCAGAACATTTGGTTTTCAGATCACTTGGGAGCTCATTATTGTTCTTATGGTAGTGATAGGCTTATGGGGAATGTCTATCTTCTATATGAGAAAGCACAAAAGGCAGATGACAGATACAAAAGTCGAAACAAAGGAGGAAGAAGAGGAGAAAGAAGGAGGGGACAAAATCAGCAAGTGAAGATGAGAATGAAATTTTAGAAAGGAAGGGCGGCAAACAGAGGTTTATGAACGAGAGATGGAGAAAAATAGTCATAGGTACAAGATTGGGATTACAACAGGTATCGGTATGGGTGGTTCTGAAGCAATGGGAGAATATTTTTTGAGGATTCTTCTGATCTGATTGCCACGAATGGGGCTATTATACGTCCCAAGGAAGAGGTATCATCAATCCACATGGTTCATTTCTTTGTTTAATATCATTTGATTGTATAGATCTTGATCAAATTTGTGTTTGTTTCTTGAAATCCAGCTTGATGTATTGAGCTAGTAGTTTGATGGAGTAAGCTGTAATGTAACATGTGTAAGTATGGGCAACCCTTACTGTATCACATTTGGCATAAAGGACGGTCAGGTGCGTGCTTGCTTCTCTCGCTTACAAACTTTAAAAGAGATTATGTCGTGGTGTGATATGTACATTTATGAGATGCAAATTGGGTTTGTCATTTTCTGTTTGCATCGCCCAGAATCTGAGAGTTAACCATTTGAACTTGTCAGAGATTGGTCCCAAGTTCGAGCACCATGAAATGTTCCCAGCTCGAACTAACACAGGTTGGTGGAGATTCTTTCATATATTTTTTTTTTCACTCTGTATCCATGCTTCTCTCTATATCATCTCTTCCACATCATTTCCATTGAATAAACCCTCTATGCATAGGAACATGGCAAAAGAAAATGATGAATTTTCATCCACATTTTCCTCAATGGATGCTAACTTTGTTACTAGGACTAATGAACTTCACGCTTTGGCAGTTAAGTTCGTTAACTGGATGAGTCTAGAAGATTAAGAGCGTGTAAAGGTTGTTATATAGTACTCAATCTGTAGCGTTTATGAAACTAGAATCGAATTGCAAAACTCTCTTGGAGAATCACAGGAATAGTGACTCTCTATGTCTTGGTTTGGAATCTACCAAGATCAGTTTGTGTAAACAGATTACAAATGTCTCTAACAAAGGAAGTTTCAGAGAAATCTCAACTCTCTCTTTCCCATAATGAAACAACCGGAGAGATTTATCTCCATCTAGTACCTAACTGACTTGATGTAACTTAGACGCTCCTCTGTAACAACGTATACCTAGCCGTTGGACGAGCTCAAGCTCTTTTTCACTTTAGCAAGCTTCAAGGCATCCAAAATGACTTCGTTTTGAGTAAACACAATATCCAACTCCAATTGAACCTTAACCGGCTCCAACTCTTGGTTCATTTAATCAGCCTCCCAACCGGAAGTCCAATTAAATCATAAGCTTTTAGATCATAACTTGCACTCGTCACAAGCTTATGCTGTCTCATGGATGATTTTGTTATAATTTTTACATAAAACCAGTACGCAGATTGCTGAAATCTCAGATTAAGGGATGGCTTTCCGGTTAAATTGGCTAATTTTCTCTTTGCTTCTACAAGAAAACATAATTGTGAAGTAAAAAAAAACATAATTGTGAAGTCAATCAACCCAATATTGATGTCGTCAGAATATTCCATCTGACTGTCTCTTGAACTCTTACCATCATCTAGATGGGAACACAATGTATGTAAGACTTTTACCATCATCAAATTATACCATTTTGCAGATTAAGATGGCCTATATCGTGATGAGCCGATTTTTTTAGTCAAACTCGCATGGAAGTCGAAGGAGATTGTGTAGAAAAGGGTTAAAGAAAAAATTTGGATTTTGATTGCTGATTGTTGATGATATACTGTCTCGTGATTTAAGGTCATAACGCAGGATTGAACAGATCTTAACGAATGCAGCTTTCTTTTATTCACCTTTATAATGTTGTCATTCTATCCTATTTACACTTCAATTTTATTTTTATTTTGTCGTCATATATTTACACTTCATTTATGATTCGACAATTTTGCTATTCATTTGACACAACAATCAAGTCTTAAATCTGTGCAATTTTCTCACCTATTTACACTTCATTTCTTTATTTCTCACAACAACTTTTTTCAGTTTTGCTTGTATATATATATATCAGTCGGGTGCATGATTTTTGGTTATGGTTTAATCGATATTTGATTATGTAAAATGGTACAAGTCAATCTCTGGTTATGGTTTCATTAAAAATTCGGCCCATTTGATCCAAAAAAAAAATATTAAGGCCCATAAGAGTCTTAAGGGTAAGGGACACGTGTACAGTCATAAATCTGTCTAAAGGTTGGCCGCCACATCTATAGCCCTTGATTATTCTTGTTTAAAAAACGTTATTTCATTATTGTCTTTCTTCCTTGTTCATCATCATCATCTTCGTCTTCTCAAATTAGTTTTCTTTCTTTATCTTCCTCCTCACGCGTGAGATTCGTTGTGGATAAAATTCTCCTCTGTTTTTTTTTTCCATGATCCGACTTTAAGGATTTCGCGGCTCGTTTTGTATATCTTACTGTTCAAGGAATCCAATTATCCTGGTCTTTCATGGTTCTGCATCAAAGTTTCTGAGATCTCTGAAATTCGAGAATTAGGGTTTTTTTCGGTTCTAGGGTTTCGAAGAGCATAAGATATAATGCCTTCGGTGCCCTCTAAGCTACTCGTTCTTCTCCTTCTTTCTTTGATACCTTCGTTGACTCCTTATCATTCTGGTTTATGTTCGCATCGTTTGAAACCTCTTGAAAAGTGTGATTGGCGGGGTAATCTTAGTTAACATTTCGATTTCTCTTCTCTCACTTCTATTTTTACCATTTTCTTCTCTCAATCTAGCTCGATTCAGCTTCACGTTTGTGATTGAAATCGTCAAACACACAACTCTTTGTTCGATCTTTGCTGTTTTTACGATTGGTTGTGCTCGATTTGCAATCCTCAAAGGTAAGAAACTTTTTTCTCTTTGACTTCTGAAGGCCTTAGGTTTTGTTCAATTTGGGAGTTTTTTTCATGAATGTGATTAAAATTGTAATCACATAGATTAGGTCACAATTCATGGGCTTTCCTTATCATGCAAGTAAAACATGACTCTTTTGTTTCCGTTGTGAGCTCTAAATCTCATTTACTGATGATAACTTTGAATTTGTTTGTAACAGTTTACTACTACTGTTACTCTATTCTGCTTTTAGTTTGATATGAGCTCTGTTTCTGGTAAGTTGGATTTCAAAGATGCAGACTTTGAGATCTCGGCTTCGAGTCCCACGCAATGTTCTAAAGGCTCGGAGCATACCTCGTATTCTGGATCTGAAGATTCTCAGGAGTCTGATGGAGATGAAACTGGTTATATAGACCAAACTGCGAATGAAGAATCCGTTGAGAAGGATTTCGGCAAATCCACTTTAACTCCCAACTCTGCAGATGATGAAGATAAGGCTGAGAACCTTACGACTGTAAGTCAGCCTTTATCCTCAGATTTTGTTTTTCTGGTTTTTAAAACTGTTCTATTGCCAAATAGTTAGTTGTTTTGCCTAGGCTCGTGTGTCATTTGATATTTTCCCATACCTGGTTAGTTTTCCTGAACCGGTCCCGGAAATATTCGAAAGAATAAGTCTACAAGAGTCTCCATATATATAGTCCAAGCAAGCAGAAAACATTTGATTCAAGAAATCACTGTTTCAGTGTTTCTAGAGTTCCATAGTTTGGTTCATTAATAAGAGCTTAAGAGTCCTCGGAATTGGGCTGTAAGAATGATTTTGTAGTGAAATTCTTGTCATATCTGTCAAGCCAAGGCGCTTTGTATTCCTTACTCTATGTTTCTTGAATTGCAACAGACACCAATTGTTCTCATCCCAGCCATTAAAGGGAGTCGAGAGAAGCATGGCTTGTCACTGAGGAAGTCGAGTGTTTCATGGGCGCCTGATGTGTATGATCCTCCTCCCTCGATAGCCTCGCACACAAGAAGCAAGAAACCGCAGCAGAGATCCAAAAGCAAAGACAACCACAGGAAGACTGGAAAGCAAGGACAGAAGAGCAAAGACAATTCTTCCTCGCGTGGTGGCAGCAGCAAAGACAAGAAGCCAGCTTCTCGCAAACACAGTCGCGACAACAAATTTGGATGGTTAACTCAGATGCCTATAGTTGCAGCATCTTCTTGAATGGCATTGACTGCTAATAACCAAGCATATCTACGAGCTTGGTTTCCTCTGGTCTAATAAATAAATAAATCTCTCTCTCTCTGTTTTTCCTGTTAAGTTTCACAACTTTTCTTATGGTAATGGATGGATCTTAACACTATTGTGAAGATTTTGTTGAAGTTTGTTGCTTTTGTTAGGGATTCAGTTTCACTTTTGTGAAGATCAATGGAACTTTGTTATTAAATTGTTGTTTTATTGAAGCAAAATCAGTTTATAATAAAATGATATCATAACACAACAAAATGACAGCAAACTCCTGTCTGTCTCTCGGTTTCAGTCTTAGGAGGTGTACTCAGCGTTGATCTTGACATAGTCATAGCTGAGGTCGCATCCCCACGCCTTTCCGGTGGCTGTTCCATCACCTGTTCATGGGACAAAACCACACTCAGGTCCAACAATACTTGGTTCATCAAATATATAGCTAGTCAAAAGAGGCTCCTACCTACGGATATATCGACTGTAACAGTTCCGTGAACCTCGCCGGTTTTCTTGAGGTAGTTACTGGCTCCGTCCCTTTGGATATACATTTTTGTAAGAACATGATCTAACTTCATTTAGCCATTTGAGAGAGACAAATCAGTTGTAAGATAAACCTGTCAAAAGGAAGAGGTTGACCACTCTCCATTAGTGAGAACTCGCCGAGTGATATCCTAAGCTTATCCATCTGGAAAGAAACCCCAGCATAGCCAGCAGCTGCAGCTATGCGTCCCCAGTTTGGATCTCTCCCATAAACAGCTGCCTGTCACAACAGATGTTTACTATTAGTAAGAAACAAGAATGCTCACTTTGATCACTCATGTATGTCTGTCTATTTCTGATCTCATACTTTAACCAGTGAAGAGGAAGCCACGGAACGTGCAATCTTTGCTGCTTCTGCTTCAGTGCCTGTTCCTCTTACAGTTACCTGGTGGTTTTGAGTGATTGGTTATGGTTTGTTTTCAATAATAAGGGTTGGGAGAAAAGTTAATTTTGTTAACCTCAATGAGACATGTTGCGCCTTCACCATCCCAAGCTATTGACTTAGCTAGTCCTTGCATCACCTGGAAAGGATATATATATATATATATTAGGCTTCGATGCTAAGTGAGTCCAGCTTATAAACAACTGTTAGGAAGATAGGAAGATAGCAAGATAGCAAGAAAACATACATACCGCATCAAGGCATGCCTGAAGCTGTGCAGCTTCATTACAGTTCAAAGAAGTTATAGAAGGTGATCCAGATAGCCCGCTCGCCAAAGCAATGACTGTGTCGTTAGTACTTGTGTCCCCATCTACCTATAAGACCATGCTTTCATTTAATAAGAGCCTAAAAATGAAAATAATCCAGTTACAACAATGTTTGGAATTGGGTAACATACAGTGATCTGGTTGAAACTTCTGTTTACTGCAACCTTTACCATCTTTCTCCAGATATCACTTTCAACTAGCGCGTCCGTTGTGATGACCTGAGAAATATAAATATTGATTTGGCATCGTTTAACATCAATGTGTATGTCTTAACAACTACATGGGCAAAAGAAGTAATAGCTAAAGGACATACACCTAACATAGTTGCCATATTTGGATGGATCATCCCAGAGCCTTTAGCCATACCACCAACTCGAATTTTGATTCCACCAACCTGAGCAATTTCAAATCTTTGTAAGATTTATGAAATGCATAAAAAACTGATTAACAAAATGTTTCTTAAACCAACCTGTGATTCAACTGCCACGCTCTTGCTTACAAGATCCGTTGTCGTGATTGCTACAGCAGCAGAATCTGCCCTGCAGATAAAATTGCTTTGATTAAAGTGATATCCAATGGCTGATATAAAAAATGAAGATTGTAACCTACTAGCTGAGAGAGAGAGAAGGAGATTATACTCATCAACAGAGTCTGACATCGAGTGGACTAGTGTTGGAAGTGCTTCGAGAAGCTCTTGCTGCAAAACATTAGTCAGATCAAGATTATTGGTAACACTTGCAAGGAAAAAAAGAATGATAAATCTGTTATACCTTCTTTATCCTGTGACCGATAACCCCAGTTGACTCGATTAACACTTCCTCTGGATTTACTTTAAGTAGCTGCAACAATAATAAATAAACAAATGGGAACAACGTAGGAGGATATGATGTTTGCTGGAGACAGGAACGAAAGACAACAAGACATACCGTCGCAAGAGAGCCAACACAATCTAACATATCTTGGTAACCGGCATCACCCTGAAAAATGAATGACCACAAACATTGATACATATACCAACAATTAGCGAGCAGTACATGGCCAAAAACCATGTAGAATTCAAGATATTTCACAATCATATAATTTAACTCCTAAAAAAACATAACTCAGAGATCTCCACTTATTGAAAGCATCAGACTACAGCTGAGAGATCTTACCGTAGCTGCATTGGCCTGACCAGCATTGATCAACACTGCACGCGCCTAAAGATTAAAAAAGAGTTACAAATTCAAAGCTCAGAAGCACAAAATGCTTTGTTCTAATTCCGAAATCCAAGTAACAAGGTAAGAGGATTACCGTTTTCGAAGTCTCAAGAACCTTTTTACAGTAAACAACAGGAGCAGCAGCAACAACATTGGTGGTAAACACACCTAAAAAATGCTCAAGAAAGTCAGAACCTTGTTTGCATTTGAAGAAACAAAAATAACATATAAAGGAGCACAAAAGAAGCGAGCATTGGACCTGCAACTACAGCTTCGACATCACAGGTTACAAGAGCGAGATCAGGTTTGTTCCCTGAAGCTCGTAATCCGGCATACATACCAGCAGCTTTAAATCCTTTAGCAGCTGTAACTCCACCAGCTACCTAAACAAGAACAAGTTTTCAAATTCAAAAACTTTGAAAGAAACTCAAAAAATGTTTCCTAATTTTTTATTATGCAAAAGCAAAACCTGTTTCCATGATCCTTCAGGTAGAGAAATGGGAGCTGCTGGTATGTTACCAGTCGCCTCCTCTAAGCTGGTTGCCATTGCGAACACTCTTAATTCTCTTCGTGAAGACGACACAAAACTCTGAGACATAAAGAAAAAATAAAACTCCAAAGTTTAAAACTTTTCTTCTAAATCGGTGATAAAGCACACACAGAGAGAGGTAAAGAGCTTCTTCCTCAGATGAGATGGAGAATTGAGAGAAGAGAGACCTTTGGCGCGAAGAAGTGAGGAAGCTTGAGTGAGGTGAAGTGAGCATGAGAACATGAATACATCTTTTGAGGAACAATCTCCGAATTCGAGATTAGCTGAAGATTGAGTAATTGTCCTTTTTCTGTGTACTTTGTCTGAAAATCAAACCTTAAACCCAAGGGACTAACGTTGGAAGGGTGAAGAGAAGGGGAGGCGGCTGTGATAAAATAAAACAAAACGCAGCGTTTTAGGGATTTTTTTGTTTTCGTTGGTCATGCCTTTTTTTTTGTTTTTCAGTGTATATTAATAAACATCTGTTGTTTTGCCTCATCCAGTTTTTGTTACACTGCATCATTCTCAAGTGTTTGAAAGTGAAAAGAGAATGATTTGTTGTTCGTTTGTTGATTATTACATTACATCATATGATGTCTCAAAACAAAAGTTAAGGTCTAAAGGATATGATTAATAGACTAATGGCTCGAGTCATTGCTTGTTTGTTTTATCCAAACATCTTTGAAGAAGAAGATGATGAAGAAGAAGAAGTGTGATTGGATTTTGTTCATTTACACCACCCGATGGTTTTGTTGGTTGTGTAACATGATCCATAAGAAGACTGAGGTGGCTCCTGTTGCAGAGGCCGTCTTGGTTCTCTGGGTCTTGCAGGATCCACAAATATCACCCAACCGTCCAAGAACTTTGCATTCATTCCTTCCTTGGCCTTCTCTGCATCTTCTATCGTTGCATAAGTCACAAAACCGAAACCCTTTGATCTCCCAGTCTCTCTGTCTGTGATCACTCTCGCTGCAACAACAAAACAAAAGAAATTTGTGATTTGATTGCTCTATATGTTTGGATTAGGAAACCAAAAGATGGAGTTTAGTTAGTGTTACCATCTACGAGCTCCCCAAAAGAAGCAAATGCCTCCTGAAGCTTTTCATTTGTTGTGAGTCTGGAGAGACCTATTCAAGAGTTGATATAAATGGGATTAACATTCTTTAACTTGAGGTTTTAAAGAGTCTTATAAAGTAAAGAAAATATTAGTAATAAAAACAATAAAATACGGTCCTTAAAGCAATCCATTAGTGAAGAAGACCTCTCACCAAATGGAAAAATTGACAAGTGAATATATAAACTTTTATGTTGATAGTGAAGAAGTAGGAGATTATTTCACAATATGGTCCACAGTGATCCATAGAAACAAACAGATATATCATCTATAAGAGAACATGACCAAAATCATCTCGAAAAGTCAAGAAAGAAATTACCGCTAACGAAGAGCTTGGGAGACGTAAGAGTTGAGCAGTGGCGAACAAACAAGGATGGCGAAGACGAGAGGTTGTTGGATCCGGCAACGAGGCGGCGAAAGCTGGAAACAAACGCCATTGTAGCTAATGGAACAAAGATTTGAGATCGTGAATAAACTTATTTTATCAAAAAAGGGTTTTAACTTTTAACTAAAAAACAAATATTTTATTAAATCCACACAGGTGGAGTAACTTTTTTTTTCTTTTTCTTTTTTTCTTGTTAAAAGATATCAGGTGGAGTAAGTTAACTTAGTAAGTAGATTGTATTTAATCTAAACCAAATCTTACATGACATTTCTCACAAACTTTTCTTAGCCAAAAAAAGTATTATTAAAGACTGAAATGTTTATATTCTGGTTAATAATATGTCTCCACTACTCACTCCCACACATGTTTTTCTATCTGTTTCTATTTATTTGATTTTTCTTTTCTTTGGTCTCTTTACAAACATGAAACTGTTCTGGGACGGACTCTTTTGTCAACCTACAAATCTATATTCAAGAAGAAAAAAAAATATTACAAAAATTTACCAAAAACTGCTCCATCTTCCAGAAAACAAAAACAAAGAAGAGGAAAGATCCCAACACCAAAATCAAGACGAATCTTTTAAAGCTTTCAGATGAGATTTGTTGATTCTGATAAACTCGTCTTAGCTACTTTCTTCTCAAGCATTGAGGTTCCTTTGAAGATTGTTAGCTGCACTTCCTTTTGGTACTTCTGCAACTGCCATTGTAATTGCTTGTTATCATCATCTTGAATATACTAACCAAATCTATAGATATGCCTGAATCTCTTGACACTATTTGTTTGTTAACACACTTGTCCGAATACTAAAAATCTAACAAAACACAATTTCCATAGCCGAATAATGATCCAAAAGAGAAAATTTCACTTACTTGCTGTTCACTCATTTTTGTAAAGCCAAACTTCTTTGTCCATATAGACTCTGCTTCTTCAGCTGCCGGAAGGACCAGGTTCTCAACATTTAGAGAAGATAGAAGATTTTCAACACAACCAAACAGCCCTTGGAAGTAGCCCTAGTGACCCATTGAGACAGTAAAAATAATTTAATCCATAAGTCCAAAATCCCCGAGAGATATTATGAAAAAGTGGCATGTACTGTACAGAAGAAACTTTACCCTTCCTTGGTACTCTCTGCTTGTAGCCACAATAGGAAGTTCAGCAACTTGCTGACCAAATATTCTCAGCAGCGCAGCAGATACAACAAGAGAACTAAATAGGCATCATGAGATCAAACAATTAGTATAGAAGACACAGAAGTTGTAAGAGAAAAAATCAGAAACAAAAAAAAAACAGCAGCAGAAAACATACTTTACAATCAAGACCAAACAGTACATTCCTCCAAACTCCTGGCCAGATATATTTCTCCTGCAAATATATCATAAGAATTACATGGCGAATCAGCCACTACCAAAACATGGCTATTGTATCAGAGTTTATCACATCATAGCTTACCCATACACCATGACAGGAATGAGATCACGGCCAGACTTCGCAACTATGGGATCAAAACACTCCTGAAAAGTTAAAAAAGAAAGCATTAAGCTGCATGTTTGTTATACATAATACAAATTTTAAAAAGGTCAAAGTTAGAAAGTGACCCAGCATATAGCCCGAGAGCACATCTCTAACAAGTACTAAAGTCGAAAGATAATTGGAACACATCTGAAGTTAAGACATACCCTGAAGATAACAGCTGCTCGTGAAAGCAAGGGCAGATGCTCTGGATATCGACTTTTTCCACTAAGTATCCTCCATTCGACTGTATCCCCATCTTCGGTAAATATTCCTTTTTCTCTGTCTTTTCTGCATATCATGTCTAACAAAGGTGTAGGAATAGTTTGTGGCCCACAAGAAACAGAAATCTGAACTGCCGTGTGAATCCTGCTGCAGTCGCTACAGCAGAACCATTTCTCCTGCGGGATTTCCTACAGCATTCAAGAGAGAAGTTAAATAAGGTTGAATGAGTTATGTAATAACAATGCAGAAGGAGCCAGCCTTACACAACTTACTTTCAAATCACAGAGCCCATTCTCCCTCAGGCAACCAACATGGTACTCTTTCTCACACTTCAAAAGAAAAGAAAAAGAGGACTATTAGAAAAGGCTGAACTAATCATGGGAAGAATTGAATAAAAGAGGTTAGGAATCAAAAGAGTACCTGGTCACAGAGAATAACAGTCCGATCATCAAATTTTCCAATGCTAAAATCATGCGACCTATCAATGATAAAATGAGAGTGAAACGCAGTAAACACTAAGCACCACAGGGGCACAATACATATATAGAAAGTGGCGCCTTAATGTGCCTCACAAAAAAAGAAGAAGCAATAATCCACATGTAGATTCCACATCATGCACAGTAATCAAAACTGCCTATTGCAGTGGCTTGCACATGTATTTTCATTTTTCACAACTGTAAGTATCTATACAAGAAAGTTGAATATAGGTATGCAACCAACCTGCAAAATACACAGCCACCAATTTCGCTTTCTGGCGCTGTAACAACTCTTGATAGTCTTATAACTATAGGCTTTGAGTTGCCAGAAGGATCAGTAGCTGTAGCCTTTTTACTAGAGGTAGGTCCATCATTGCAGCTCGAGCAGTACCATGTACCTTCAGGCATAGCCTGAAATTTCAAACAAGCTGCATATGAAAAAAGAAATAAAGTATCAGAACCAGAGGATAATACGAGAGTTGATATCTAAGCAATATTTTCCTAAAATCATTACATTAAATTAAAATTTAAACTCAAAAGAAAATGGTTTAAGAGAGGTAACTAAAAGTTCCATATTCATTATGATTGAGGAAACCAATCTGACATGCTTAATATATTAGAGTACACGAGCAAGAGTACTGTACTCCAGAAATATCCTACACCTACCTGTATGAAATGCTTGAGGACATCCAGTACAAAGTAGCAAATCTCCACCATCTCCACAAATAGAACACATGTCATCCCTGTCACCAGTTGTAATGACGTGTCCATTTGCCAACGACATGGCTATATCATGCAATGACAATCCGGAAGAGATGTAGATATGACGATAACTGCAAAAGATACAAAAAACTTAGATAAACATTCCACCATTAAGGAAAAATAACACATTTATTGGATAACTCACGGTTGTCGTCTAGCAGCCATTCCAGCATGCGCTTCGAATTGTGAAGGACTAATCTGTTGTAAATAAATACAAAAATAAAAAATAAGTAAAACAATATCCGAAGTTCAAACCGAGTCTATGGACAATCCACATAGCCACTGCATCCACCATTTACCTCTCTGTTGCAGCAGCTACATACTATACCACTTCCTTGCTTGTAACCCTGTAGTAGTTTCTGTAGGGGAAAAAATGGTAACAAAACTAAACTTCAATTCAACTTTCAGTGAAAATAAGCAGAACAAATCATTTGTTTGCAATAACAAACCTGCGTTTTCACATAGTAAGCCAATTCAGTCCCGTCCGGGAGCCCATTAGGCATAAACAGTAACCGATGTAAATCATTGTCCCTAGAAACAGAGGATTGTATTTTGTTCATCAATGACGGATTGCATTTAGAGTTTCAAATGCTAACAGAAAAACACAAAGTAAATAACAGCACAAACCTCTTTCGATTGCTTCCTTCAGCAACTTTCTTATGGCAACCCGTACCAGATGCATGAGAAATAAGCCTAGAGGATTAAGACCAAATAAATCTCCATAGCTCCATAAATAATTGTCCATAAGTAACACCTAGATTACTACAGTAATTAATTTGTAAATGAAAAATATCAAAGACGCGTACTTCTTTGCTATCCGCTTCGGCTCATCTAATGTGTCCTTTGCATATGTTTTCTCTCGAGAATAATGGTTCTCCAGAGAGCATGGAGTAAGGCTCTGACTCTCATCAAGAGATTGACCCGGACCAAGATAACTGCAGCTTTCACAAGAATCAGTTTCAGATAAGTAACACAAAATGGCAACTTAGAGTAAACAACCAAAACTTATATAAAACAGAACCTGTAAGTCACTACAGGGTCCAAATGCCACCGACTAAAATATCCAAATAAATTCCCCAATCACAGATCAAGTAGTAAACCAAAAGTAGGAGCTGATAGTACCTGACAAGGGAATGTTCCATGATATTGTTCCTGTCAGACATGCTATTACTCTCTTGGAAACTTGCTGCAGGAAAGAACAATATATCAGGCTCAGCACTACTCTTCTAAAAGCAAAATAAAATCTATGGAAAGCGCATTTAAATGGTGGAAGTAACATAGATGCACAAACAAACAAGACACCTGGCCATCACCTTTCCAAGCTTGTAAGCCCTCCTCACTCAGAGCAGAGCCAGCTACATTTCTTATTACTTCCACAAGACCATCACGAGGAGTAGCCTTCAGTTCTTGAACTATGTTATAGACCGCCCTTCCATTCTCCAAAAATATGTGATTATTAGGATGTCTAGTTTTAGCACCAGCATGCAGCTCAAACTCATACGCACTTAAAACCTTTTTGCATAACAAAATATGACATCGTTAAATCCCACAGAACAACAAAACCATAAATAACGATCGCAAAGAGAACACTCACTTTTGAGAAATTGCAATTCGTACAGCCACACAAATACCCACCCGAATGGATAATCCCCTGAAGCTCTCTCTGAAAGCCCATTAAAAGTGATATAAGAGTGTATAAGTCACCTAAACGAAAATATCGAAACCCAAAGACGACAAAGAAACACAAAGATTCTAAATTTACCACAGGTGGGGTTGAAATATACTTCACTCGAGCACCTTCAAGAATACCCGTTTCCAATAGCTTCTTCACATTAGCTGGATAGCTAATAGAAACAATCTTCTTCGGCCTCTTCACATCCCACCCAGAAGCTGCAACACCACCTTCCCAAGCATGATCCTTTATCACGGCCAAATCATTCTTCGGTTTACTCAACTTAAACGTGATCTTCGTAATTCCAGTCGAGCTAAGATGCTTAGGAATCTCCAACACAAAACGAGATGATAACACATCACTCGACTGCTCTGTTATAGACGCCTCGTTTCCGCTTCGTTCTTCGTCGCTTACAGTCCCTTTTACAGACGCCTCGTTTCCGCTTCGTTCTTCGTCGCTTACAGTCCCTTCAGAGCAGAAATCACTACCGGAACACTCAACGGGATCACCTAAACCAGATTTAACCGACTGACTAGAGACATCACGAAAAAAAGATGTGCTTTCAACCGGAGATGGCACGGGATTTGAAATCTCCGATGTAATGTCATCATTAGAAGCTTCTTTCGCTTGTTTCTTATTGGGAAAATGTTCATCGGAAAAAAGACGCTCTCTTTTCAATTCACCCATTGATGAATTCTCTTCCGCAATGATTCTTTCCATTGGCATCTCCAAACAAACTGTTTCTTCTCCAATCCAAGAAATATTCTTCGAAAATTCTCAATATTGCAATATGGCATCCAATAGAAACAGCTTTAACACTAACTTGAGTTAGATCTGAAACTCGGATTTGAATCTCGTAAGCGTTGAACAGTTCCAAATCCAATCACAGTTCCACTAGAATTGCGTATCCAGAGGACGAAACTGTTAAGAAATTAATGAAGAACAGAGATGGATTTAGTAGTCTGATTCAATCCGTAAATGATGAAATTACGGGAAAAAATCAATTCATAAGAATCAAACGAGAAAGACGACACCAATCAAGAGTAAGGAATTGAAAAAAAAAAAGTTGGGTTTCGAATATTACGGATCTAAAAGATCTGAAGATAAAGCTATGAAATTCGAATTCGGAACAAAATTCGATAGAGATAAGAAGACGGCGAAGAAATTTAGGGTTAGGGTGAGATAAGAAGGAAGAAGAAGGAACGTGCAAGGCGGCAACGAACCAGAAACGAAAAGCTTTGTTCGCGGTCCAGATTACTTTTCAAAGCAGAGAGAGAGAAGGACAAAAAAAAAACAGAAAACTACTGAGATATTTTTATATTTTGTAATTTAGGAAAATTTTAAATTAGGCAATAAAAGAGGATAATGGGGGAAATATATATACATAACAGTCCGTTATAGTTTAATAAATAACCTTTTGACCGTATTACTTTATCTTTTAACCAATTACAATCCAATCTACTTATATTTAATTAGAAGTTAAGGAAAATATTGATTCAAGTAAATTTAAAATATTTTTAAATCATCTTTAACTTTAAGTCGGTCATACGGAAATTTATTAGGTTAAAATTGGATTTTTTTAATTTTTTGTTTTAGTGATCGAGAGAGAAAATATTGGACAATTAAAAGTATGGAGATTGTTTGAGAATGAATTGAAACTTGTGGGGTGACTTTTATGCAAATGAAAAGAAAAAGGGGCAGCCAAAGGGAAGAAAATCGTGGCTGTTGCTGATGACATCTTGGAAGAAGGTACGAGAACAAATTGTTTTCAGTGCTCTTTTATTTTCTTACTTAGTAATATCCACGTGTATATGTGTGTCTTTTTGTATTAAATAGATGTCTTTGTTTAGTGTCTCGAATTTGAAAAATGTTCTAAAATACAATAAAACTATGTTTTTAAAGAAAAATACCATTACTTTGGGAAAAAACAAACACCACAATACATATAAAACCCAAAAAATAGGTTTAGGACAAAAAATGAGTAAGGTTTGCCAAATCTTTGAAGACCATATCCTACATTTTAAAAAAACTTTAGGATTTTTAAACTTGGTATTTTGGGAGTTTAGGATTTTATTAGTAATTTTAGAAAATAAAAACATAAATATGGTATTTTTAAGATTTCCTCTCCAATTTTATATACAGTAATTATCCCAAAAAAATATCTGATATTAAAAGGTATATATTTGATTAATTTTAAAAGTATAAATATTTGAAATTTAAAACCTTTGTAAAGTTTTGCCATGTCAACCAGTTAAGAAAACATATTAAAATTTAAGAAAACGTGTAAAATCCTTCGTTAACATAAAAAACAAACATACGTTTTTTTGTCGGTACAACTGGATTAATACAGAGAAAAAATGTATAAATTTTAATCAAATATTGTTAGATATTTTAGCATATTACTTTGATTAAAATATTTACATGTTAATTTTCTTTTAAGCCTTTTTAAAATCCATTTTCCCAATCAAACTTTTGTATTTTAACAACCCTAAAATAATTTATAGAAATTCTCATAATCCAAACTTTTAGCTTTGGCTTTAGGCTTTTAGCTTTCTTTTCTTTAATAATAACCCCTTTAAAACCAAAAAAAAAATTATTGTTATTTGTTACCGTCGCAACTCACAACCAAATCAACCGGCATAAAGTGATGTATAGTCCATGTGATTTTACATATGAGACATTTAGGCTTATTTGTAAATTCACCTCTAATAGTGTAATTATCAGCAACATTAGTGTTAGTCAATTTTAGTATCTGACAAACGTGATACACTTATCTGTAACTCCGACAACTAATTGTGTCCTAAATATGCTTCTCCTATCAGAAAGTCGATGACGACATCAAGCAAGCCGTAACCAAAACGGTGATATATTTGGTCGTTTCAAAATTTCCTGATTCGTTGTTTAGAAAGAAAAAGCGAGAGCAGGTGAGATTAGGTTATCTTATCTTTCTACTTCTCTTCTTCATCGAAGCTACTCCAATTTCTATGGCGGAACTATTTGCGATCGGTCAAACTATAAAGCGATAGAGAAAGAAAAAGAAGTCTTTAAACTTAAAACTAAATGATTCGGCGTCTATTCTCATCTCTGACTCATCGAATCGCCTGGCGGATTCCGCTTTTCGTTTACGGCGCCACGTGGACGTTGTTTCTGACGATCACGGTGGCGATTGTCTCGCTCGCACCAGAATTCGCCTTCGTGTCGGCGATTTATCCGTCGTCTTATTCAGTGGAGTTCTCGCGACGGTGCGGGTCCGACGCAGCCGTCTTGGTGCCGTTGGATCTTCCTACGGAGATGTTGTGTTTGCCGGCGAATCTATTCCGGAGGTCGAAGATGGACCTCGTCGTGCCGCCGGTTTTTGCAGCTATTGTAGTGGCTGTTTCCGCCATCGTCGTACGGACTATGGGCCTTTGGGAGGCGGATGAAGCCCATTAATATTGGCCCATAATACGTTATTGACACCATTCTCATGATCCGCTAATGTCTCTTAATTTCATTTGGAGAAATCATTGATATACATTATCCCTTACTTTTACATTAATGCTAGTTGAAATACTTTATAAATGCGGTCATTCAACATAACTTTATCATACAACAAGTTGACCCAAAAGACGAAAGTTGACTAAAAAAAATTTATATTTTATTCGATTCTCACACAATCGACAATGTTTTCAATTTCGATACACAAATAAAGATATATATCTCAATGTGGAGGATAAATATTGAATGTGTAAGAAATTTTTGTTTATATATTTATTTAGGAATAGAATCAATGAGTTTGATGCTAAAATCCCAAAGTTTATCGGCGAGAGATTTGTCGGTAGCAAATTTGCTCGGAGTGGTGACATTACAGTCGGCGAAGTACTTCCCGGTGACACCTTTTAGACCAGGATGAAGTGCCACGTAGCATGTTGTTGCTGCTCCCTGACAATGCCCCCAAAGAACAACAACTTTTGTTATTATTTAAAAAAAAATCTTCATAAGGGTTAATTGGAATTTGAAAGAGATTTAATAATTTACCTGAGGTATATTTTTCCACAAGAAGAAACTCATAGCCTTGAAGACCCCTGAATACATAAATATCGATATATCACTCAAATTAAAATGCAAAAAAAAAAACAAAAAAAATGTTGGAATGAAGAATAGAGAACCGGTACGTACTCATTCCTAAACCGGAGTAACGGAAGAGATTAGTGGTGACAAGTCCAGGGTGTACCGAATTTACCGTAATGTTCACACCTTCTTCCTGCACAAACACCGGTCCAAATATATATGTTTAATTAAAGTTGTTGTATCCATCAATATATGATATCACATTTTTTAAACGATGAATTTTCATATATCAATGTATACTATATGAACGCATATATAACTGTATAATTTAAGTAAATATCCATCAACATACCTTTAGTCTACGAGAGAGCTCATTGGAGTGCAATAAGTTTGACAGCTTGGACTGTCCATAAGCTTTTTTCTCCGAATATCTAAATAATTCATTAATGTGTGTTTTTCATTAATTAGTTAACCAAAAAAAAAAACTTTAGATTAAGAATATAATGAATGAAAACTTACTCATCAGGATCATTGATGCCATGGAACTTGATACCTTCAGAGTAAGTATAAGTATGAGCAACAGATGATAAATTGACAATCCTTCCTTCGATTCCACTTTCTTTTGCGCTACTCTTCATTTTCTCCAGAAGCAGATTCGTCAACAGAAAATGACCTGGACTCCATCATAATATAAATTATTTAATTTTTTTTTATTTCTTCATCTAATATATATATAAGGGTTTATTTATATCTACACTCTACCATATTTCTTTTTAACTATATTTTTTTTTTTTTGACAGCCTATTGATTTCTAATAAGGAAACATAGAAAATGAAATGTTACCAATGTGGTTTGTTGCGAATTGTGATTCAATCCCATCTTCAGTGAGCTGGAAAGGACAAAACATAATACCTGCATTGTTTCTAACACACAACAAAATGAACAACATTAGTAAGAAAAAAGAAACTAAATTAAAAAACAATAATCGCTGCCAAAAAAAAGAGCGTAATATTCATATATATACGTACATAAGTATGTTGAGAGGGAGATTAAGGGCAAGAAATTGATGGACAAAGGATCTGACAGATTTGATGGAAGAGAGATCGAGCTGAAGATAATCGATACGAGCATTAGGGTTAATCTGAAGAATCATCTCTATAGATTCATTAGCAGCCTTTGTGTTTCTTGCTGCAATGATGACATGAGCTCCTCTCATTGCCAACACTCTTGCTGCCTCCAATCCAATCCCACTTGTTCCACCTTTTTTTGTTTCATTTACGACTTTTGTATCATTTAAGGAGGATATTGAAGGCAAACAGAATAATCGAAGAAATTTGTCTACGTACAAATAACATTGATGAATCTAAACAGATGGACTAACAAAAAAGTATTATGTCAAATAACATTCCGGTTCAAAAATTCAAACCGGAATGTTTAGTTTAGTATAACTATTAAATATATTAGTTTCGACTATTATTTTGACAGAAAAATTTGTATTATGGGAATTTAAAATTTGGCGGTGACACGATCTGTATGAAATATGTAATGATTGATGAGGATTCTGATTCCGATTTGTTCGAGAAGTTGATCTATAGTATCTTAATCTTAATTAGAGAGAAATACAAAATTAAGATTATTGCTGATTTTTGACAAAGAGTCGGTCACGACTCACGACAAAAGGAAACAGAATCTTTGGTGTTTGTATGGCTGTTACAATTTGAAAAAAAAAAAAATTGTGTTTGCTTAAAATCCCAACTTTAGCTTATTCTTAAAAGTTTGACTTTTTCTTCCACCATTAATTCGTCTTACATTCATTGAATTAATAGTATTCTTTTAGGCAGAAAGTCTTCCACGACACCTAACTCTACGATAAATTTGTCTGGAAATAATATATTTATTTTGTTATTGTTCTTCACAATTTGGAAAATATCAGATGGAAAAGAAAACAAAACCTGTGATGATGGCAGTGAGATGATTGGCATCAATGGAGTGAGTGACATCTTCAGCAGTAGAAGCTGATCCAAATCCACTCTTTCCTGCTTTTCCTGTCACCATTCCATATATTCCCATGATCCTTTATATATCTCTCTCTTTGTTCTTATAATTAATAGAAAACAAAAACGAAGAAGTTAATTATAAACCCTAAAAATGTTGCAAATGGAGAAGAATGGAGAAGAAAGAGAGTTGAGAGTTTTACAGATGGATGGTTAGGAGCAGAGAAGAGGCTGTGTGGCTTTAAATATGTTCACGCGTGAGTAGATAGACAGAGTTTCTGACAGCTAATCAAAATTAATATTTAGATTTCTGTTGAAAAAGAAATTACTTATACGGTAGCTTATTATATATGCTATTTATGGCCCATTTGCAACATAATACTTATCGGTTTTAAAATATAAAATGTTTTGAATTTTTTTCTTGTTTCAAAATATAAGATGTTTTTATTTTTGTAGATAATTTTTATTTTTATTTTATATATTAATGAAATTTTTTTAATCTGCGTGATTTTACCTAAAATATCATATATTTTGAAACGGAGAGAATATTATACATTATAATATACTATATATATATAAGATTTTTTTTTAGATTTTAGGAGTAGAACAGATTTTACACATGTAAATTTGTTACATACATGGAATACAGTAAACATTTATAGCTGTAAAATTAAAAAATATGGTAAATCACATATCTTAAGGTCTAAATTATACAGTTATAGCTGTAATATTTTATTTTTATGTTAATAATTTCCTCTAACCAAAATTTGTAACTTTATTAGCTAATAATTATTCAATGCAGACTTATATATCTCAGTTTCAAAGCAATTTGTTTTTTGCATATAGATACCCAGTTTTTAAACATAGAATTGTTTGCTAGTTTGCACACACACAAAAAAATGTATTTTTTTATGCCTTTGCATCCTACTGATTAGCTTCATCGGGTCGCCACTAATTTTATAATTTTTGTTAACACCATATTGGTCTACGTTAGAAGATGCCGAATAATGAGACTTCTCTAAATTTCTTTATTATAAATTTAGCATCACGTATTTTATGTAATAGGTTACTGAAGCATGCTTGTATATATGTCTGCAGCGAACTTATGAGTTATGATATTGCCATAGCAAACACATCTAATCATGAGTTATGACATGATAACGACGTAGAGGGTATATATGATTGTTGATGAAGATGAATATTGATGAAAGATTGAGTAGTAAATCACTAAAAACAAAAAAGAATAATCAACATTTTGGGGTAGACAACTGTGAAAGAAATCCATCAAACTAATGTTACATTTATGTCGAACTTTAATGATAATGGCCGAGATGTTAGATGTTTGACCAAGATCCAACCAGGTTGACATCGATAATTTGACTGATTCTCTAGTGAACACACCTTTTTACCCCAACAACTGAAAAACCAAAATGACATGTTTGATAAAAAAGGATATTATAAGCTTTAATTTGTATAAACGAAAAATTTTCAAAGAAAACCTTCAAATGGTAAAACGTATACTATTAACAGAAGATTATGAACTTACTAAACACAACCACGAAATTAAGATATTAATTCATGAACATGAAACATAAACGAGTTACACCAAAATTAAAGGCAAACGTGATTTTGTCTTTTTCTTTTTTACATAATTAGAATACAAACGTGAGATGAGACTTTAAATGAAAAATATGAATTTATAAGTCAAGTTGAATCGCATACGCTAAGCAAACTTAGCGAACCAATATAAATATATAATAGTCTTCATTAAGTTTCCAAAAGTCTAAAGAACCCCATATATATAAGCTTGGTGGTGTTGTAGTGCCCATGTGGTGTCGTGACTCGTGACTAGTGACTAGTGACTAGTTAGTGTCGACATAAACTATTCGTTACTAGTGAGTGTCGTGACTAGTGAGTGTTGGACATAAACTATTCGTCTCCCCATAACAAACAACATTTTTGAACGTAAAGTGTCTTCGTTATCTATTTCTTTTCTTCGAAGTATTGCGAAACCAAGTAGCTGATCGTCTAGTAATAACACGGTTGGGTTTTTTGTGTTTCGGGTTCGAATTCTCTTTAGTACGGAGAAACATTTTTTAAATAGGAATGAACTTAAGCCTTGCTCCAGGTAACTAAAGAGATTATGGACCAAATATCCGAAATTTCCACGATTTATATAAAAAAAAATATTGCCAAAATTCACTATGAAATTCTTTCAGAAAATTAAAATTAATAGGCGCAGATTCGTTGGGAATCCAAAACTGGGATGTGACCAGAGAAAACATTAACCGGTTTTGATGTTGACCTATTAAAAATATAAATATGAATATCATATTGTAGAAAAAATATAATTCCTCCATTTCATAATATGTTTCATAATATAAAATGTTTTCACTTAAAACACGCATATTAAAAAATTATTTTTATTCTAAAAATTTATATTTAATACAATAAAAAGAAAACTAAATACTACTATTAATCACACAATATTCAATAAATTAAAAAATTACATAAAAATGTTTAAACATCTTATATTTTATATTTTGAAACACAAAAAAATCTTTAAAATATTTTATTTTATAAAACAGAGGAAATATATTACAAGGATTAGATCCCCGGTCAATTTGAGAAAAATTGGAAAATTCGTTGACCGAAGAAATGAAATTGCGTATCACATAGTAACCGGACAACATACCATACGTGAATGAGAAAGTAGAAAAATAAAAATAAAAAATTGTTCTTGTGATCATTACAGATTTTCAAGAAAATGAAAGTTTTTGCATCTCAAAAAAAAGAGCTGAAGACTAACCAGAATAGTTTAGTAAGCAGTCTCCTATGAAGCTTGTACAAATATAAATGAAACTATAGTGTAGAAGAACAAATAATGACGATCATTGAATTGAACGTCAAACAATTGATATGCGAAAAGAAAGACCTGTAATGGCTTAATGGTTGAGATGACCACTCTGCTCTCTCTTGCGACAGAGCAACGAAGACCCCACAGGCTTTGCTTTTCCTTAATTATACAACTTCATTCACCATTATCCTGAAACACCTGTGATTAACGAATTGTGTTATTGCGCGATCTTATCGACATTAAAGTGTTGGATTAATTTTACTTGATTGGTGCTTACCACTAGAGAAAACCTCCACCGGTCCAAGCAGTGTCTGATTTCCCATTGTGACCTACAGATTTCTTATCACCTGCACTCTGATAATAGAAATCATCGTCTTTAGCATCGTTATCATCCCAACCAGCCCAACCGCCATCATCATCATTAGAAGTCGACACCTTTGGTGCTGGTTCTTTTTTGGTATCCTTCTCTTCTCCCCAGTCATCCCAAGAATTCGAGTTCCGATAATTGTTGTTGTTACCACTTGATGATGACTGTGACCCTCCAAAAGATGAAGAATTTGCTGTTTTGTTTCCAAACCCGGAGTCTTGGTAGTAACCATTGCCCTGGTTTCTATTCTGTTGATTCCAGGTTGATGCTTCTTCTTTAGTGAACTCTTCAACCTTTTGTGAGGCAATTGCCATTACTCCTTTCATGATCCCCCATGTCCTCTGTCCTATCTCTGTTGTCTTACTCGCAACAACATTAACAGTCTCACTGACTGTGTGATCTAAGCCACCTTCTTTGACCTGCAATGAACAAAGGTTTCTTTATCTCACGATCCAAGATTCTATTGTCAGCTCAAAAAAAGAAAATATATAGAGAACATTCAGCATTATGTTATATTCAGAGCTCTAGTCGATCACATTAGAGATTTTGCAGAGGCATAAAGCCAAAACACACTGAGCCTCAACACTAAGATTATGCAGCTAGACAAGACTCTAACTTTTTGTTACATAACAATGTCAAATATGGGATAACCTAAAAACATCGAGCTTCGAAGCAATTAGGTAGGAATCATCAAGTCACGATCCTAATATAAGCTACCATGGATATGAGATAACTAGACTACAGATTGTTATCAACACCTATAATCAAATGTGGCTTTTAAGAGTTACTGATTACGTCTTAACAGATCGAGCACAGCATCGAAGAAGAATGATAAAAGAAGTACCTTGGAAGTGAACTCCATGGTTCCAGTCTGAACAACATTCGCAGCTGATGCAGCAACCATAGACAATCTTCCAAAACCCTATTGGAAGGTAAAACAAACACAATCATTTACAGATAAACAGAGAAGTCACTCTCAACATCAAAAAGCATTCAATTTTACCTCAGACATAACAGAGAAAACATCACCACCCTGCTGATTGCTTCTCGGAGCTGGACCGGAGCTAGATCCAAACCCAACATACTTACCTCCTTGCGATGGAGGAAGTCCCTCAGGCTTAGACTCATTCTCCGCCATCCTCTTAGCGAAGAAACTCTCCTTATTCGCCGCCGAAGCCTCCAGCTGAGACCTCGAGTAAATATCCTCCGACGATTTCGACTTCGCCGGAGCACCATGACCTCCCGATGACCTAAAATCAGTCGCTGATTGATTCCGCCTCATATCAGGAGAAGATCTAAACGAATCATCATTATCCCAATTATCCCATCCGCCATTACCAGAATCCCTACCACCGCCCTGAGACAACGGAGGCTTCTTATTCATCCCGCCACCACCAATCGATTCCTTTACAATCGGCGGATCTCTCCATTGTCGTCCCTCAGCTAAAGCTTGGATCCGATCGCGATACACAGACGCGGCATTGGAATTGTACTTTGCGATTATATCGGTCTCCTTAGAGATCCCGTATTGGGAAAGGAACTTGTTGAGACGCTCGTTTCCGCCGGCGTCCATTTTCTTGATCTGGATCTCGGACCATGAATCCATGGTAACGGATCGGACGAAGGAGATGTGAACACCTAAGCCTCGGTGTTTCCCTGAGCACTCCAAGCACATGAAGATTCCATATGAAACCGATGCCCATTGAGGATTCTTCTGCGAGCAATCAACACATACTTTGTTCTCCGGCTGAGATTGGAGCGTTCGTAATCGTCTCGCCGCCGCCATAATGCCGGTTCTCCGATCAGCTAACTAATCCGATGACCCGAATAGATCTGATCCAGGTCCAGATTCTGATGATACTGATGCGTTTTTTAGCTCAATCGTTTTGCTAATAAACTTGGAAATTTTTTTATTTTATTTTTGGTGCGTGTTTTTGGCACGTGCGAGGTTCGCGGCAGCTTCTTTAAAAAAATCTAATATTATTGGTTTTTTTTACTATATATGAAAGTGGTAAATATGAAATTCGAAGAAAAAAAATGGTTAGGATAGCTGAGCTCTGTGAGAATATGTAACTCATTTTTTTATCAAAAAAAAAAAAGAATAGGTAACTCATTTCAGGAAAAGTTAGTGCACATCGAATGTTAGGTAACTTCAGTTGTTGAATTGTGTATGCTACTTTATTTCTGCATTCTTATGTCGAAAAACATTTTGTATGGAGTCCCCACATTGTGGAGTGTTTTATATAGTGGAGCATCATCAAATCTCCGGCTTTTCTTATTAATTGCTCAGAATTAGTTTTAAAATACGTTAGATCACAGATTAACCAATCTTTTCAATACCAAAACCAAAATACTTAAAAAAAAATGTAAATGTTTCCAGGCTGTGAACACTTCTCGCCTTCCTATTTCTCTCTTCAGAAATGTTCATTGGACTTTAAAGCCCAATATTAGCATTTTATTTCATTGGACTTTTAAATTATTCACTGGATTAGGTTGTTCCCAAACAAAGAAACCACGAACTCTAGAGTCTATTGAAAATTGAGTCATTACGCCACAAAACAAATGGTCAAATTGCGTCATTAAGTAGTTAATTTCTGTTCCATTTGTTTTTGGTGTTCTTAAATAAGAAGATTGTGCTTAGTGATGATGAATGAACAATTTTTTAATAAAAAGATAGATAACCAATTACAGAGGAACACAAAACAAAGTTAAATGACGAACGAAACAGATTAAGCGTTTTCATTAACTCAAATCATTGAAACTTAACAACGAAACACTAACAACAGCTGAGAAATCGTTATTCCCAAAATCAAACAAACCCTAAAACAACCAACGATTTACAATATCCGATTCAAATCAACCTCCGAATCCATATAGAGTTCGCCCCTGCCTCTTCAACGCATAGACAACATCCATCGCCGTGACAGTCTTCCGGCGAGCATGCTCAGTGTAAGTAACAGCATCACGAATCACATTCTCGAGAAAGATCTTAAGAACACCACGAGTCTCTTCATAGATCAAACCGCTTATACGCTTCACACCACCTCTTCTCGCTAAACGACGAATCGCCGGCTTCGTAATCCCCTGGATATTATCCCGGAGAACTTTCCGATGCCTCTTCGCTCCTCCCTTTCCCAATCCCTTTCCTCCTTTACCTCTCCCAGACATTTCGATTTTCCCAGAAAATAAAAATCTGAAACTAAAATGATTTTTTTCTACACGTGTGAACTTAGACTGCGAATGTGTAGACTTAAAAGAAGATGAGCGGTTTATATAGGAGGACGCATCTTTGTGTTTTCTGTTTTTTATTTTTTGAGGAGGATATGGTCCGTTGGATGGTATTTTAATCGACGGTTTTAGATGTCGATCCGTGTGATTTTTTATTTAGTGGCTAGTGTCTGTTTACATAACATATGAGCCGTTGGATCTGTTGAAATCTGAACTGTTAGATCTCTCTCTATTGAGGACGAAAACAGCGACGTATAGTTGTTTACCGGGAACCTGAAGAAAAACGCGCGGGAAAATTGAGACTGTATCTTTTCATCGTAGGGTCTCCGGCTGCTTCACCATCTTTTCACGATTCACCGATTTTTCTGCTCTTACTCGGATTCAAGCATCTCTAACCGCTGCCGGGATTTTGTTCCTTTGGCGTCCCGATTCTGTGAAGGTAATTTTCGATTTTGATTATTGGGTCTGATCCCATTGTTATCAGCTTGATAGCTTGGTGTCTGATCCCATTCTTAATTCAGATTTCAAGCTTGTTAGATGAATTAAGGTATTGATGAATATAGTGCCTGGATATTCTATAATACTCTCTTATGGCTGTTGTCTCAGGACACTCTTTCCGAGGTGGTATAGTTCTTTGTTTTGTGCCACGAAAATGGAGGACATTGATAACATAGAAGAAGATGATTGTGGGTTCTCAAGAAACTACTTTCTGGCAAAAGAATTGGGTGGGGAGAGCAAGCGGTCAGCCCACAAGCTCTCTGATATTCATATTGTTGATGAGCAGGTAATTTTCGATATTCTCTCCCAAAGTATGTTTTGCTCATAAATACTTTCCTTGACAAATTGATGAACAAACATTATGTTTCTCAGGAGCTTAGAGAAACAACATCTACAATCGAAATGAAGCACTCGAAAGAGATCTCTGAGCTCCTGAGCGATTACAAGACTATGTACCCAAAGTGGGTCTTTGAGCTCAGGTGAGAAAAGTTCTTGCTTTTGACAACTCTTTCCTAGATACATATGTTGATCTTAGAAGCTAGACACTGAATATTACCCCATGGTAGAAACTATTCAGAACAATATAACAAGGTTTATCTATACTTCTGGTGTTTCCATAACCATTAAAGACATTGAGGCTAGACTTTCTCCTGTATTCTCCTCTAGAAGTTAGACACCTAGTTTCCATCTGAGTCGTCATATTTTTCGTGTGTTCTCATTTCATGTTGCTGCTTTCAGGTGTGGCTTTGGCCTTTTAATGTACGGCTTTGGATCTAAGAAAGCTTTAGTTGAAGATTTTGCTTCTGCTTCTTTGACTGAATATTCTGTTGTGGTCATCAATGGCTACCTCCCTTCCGTAAATCTAAAACAGGTACTGTTTTGTCAGTTTGGATGCAGCTATGCTTTCTCTGGCACAGCTCTATGTTCTTCAGGTTGAAAAGAAGAAGGTCATAAGAATAACAAAATCTTCTTTCCTTTGTTGCAAATTCAGGTTCTTTTGGCATTAGCTGAACTTCTGTCCGAGCTGTTGAAATGTAGAAGAAAGAGTTCTGGGAGCTTGTCTAAAGGTCAAGAAACTTTTCCTTCACGCTCCATCGATGATATTTTGTCTTTTCTACATGGCCCACAGTCCGAAGACAAAGACTGCTTCATATGTGTTGTTGTTCATAACATTGACGGTCCTGCTCTCAGGGATCCCGAATCACAACAAACTCTTGCCCGGCTTGCTTCCTGTTCGCACATACGCATTGTTGCCTCTATTGACCATGTCAACGCTCCATTATGTAAGCATTATTCTCCATCTCTCCTGCTAATTGCTCATCATGCTGAGTTTTATTGCAATTCTTTCTGCTCACTGCCATCTGTTAAAGACTTCTCAAGTCTTCTGTACTGATGTGGCGTTTCTTGTATCCATTGGCAGTGTGGGACAAGAAAATGGTGCACACACAGTTTAATTGGCTATGGCACCATGTTCCAACATTTGCACCATACAAGGTCGAAGGCGTATTTTTCCCGTTGGTTCTTGCACAGGGAAGCACAGCCCAAACCGCCAAAACAGCAGCCATTGTCTTACAGAGTTTAACACCAAACGCTCAGAACGTCTTCAAGATTCTTGCAGAGTACCAACTTTCACACCCAGATGAAGATGGCATGCCTACCGATGATCTGTATTCAGCCTCTCGGGAACGCTTCTTTGTGAGCAGTCAAGTGACTTTGAACTCTCATCTCACGGAATTTAAAGACCACGAACTGGTTAAGACCAAGAGAAACTCCGATGGACAAGAGTGTTTGAACATACCTCTCACTTCGGATGCACTTAGACAGCTCTTGCTTGATCTCAATCAATAGCACCAACTGTATCAATATCTCTGTGTTATGATTCACTTTTATTGCTTCAGCGAGCTATAATAGTTCAAATGTTAAAATATTTGATTAATTGATTGAATTTTATACTATTCTCAGTACTCAAAGCTCATACAATATAATGTGGTAGATTAGTAACTATCTGAGATCATAACAATTTTTCTTTCTTTGTACAAACCTTAAATTGAATCTTACAGCCAGGGTTGATTTCAACGCAGCATACACAAGATTGCAATGTGATGAAAAATCCCATTAAAACAGTGAAAACGGCTATATATGAGTGACTAATATCAATGAGAGATGACTCCTATAATAAGCTTCTACTACAACAAGAAAACTGAACAGATGTTTCTCTTTTTACGTCAGCATAAGATCGTTTCCTCCAAGATGAGGACGGAGACACACCCGCACCTCATGCTCTTCCAGGCCAGCTCTTAGTTTCGGGACGAGTATCTCAAGAACTGATCCGGTACCATCATAATACGCTTCAATGTTTGCATCTTCCGGGATTCGGGTAGATAACGGGATCTCTCTGACAAATTCTCCGGGTGGGCAGTGCTCGGAGGCAGGATCAGTCAACTTGAATGTTCTATCATGTCTCTTTATGAAAGGTATGCGCGATTTACTGACGAATGAAAGTTTTATTATTCCGTGTGTGAGAGTGTTCTTCCACGAGACTTTAACGCTGTTTAAATCCACAAAAGGAAGGCTGATTATGATCAAGTAGCCATCTTCGTCCTCATAGATCGTTTTTGCAGCAGTAACAGGTCCATACACGTTTTTCATAGCCCCGCTGAACTCGTTTGACCAATTTGGTGGCTCGTTCTGGTGAGCTTCATTAACAGGAGGTAGCGGGTTAACAGTTAAGCAGCATTCCTCCTCATGGATCCCATTTGAGAACAAGTCCTTCCTCTTCTTGTGGCTAGAGGGAGACAGATCGGTTGCTTCTCCATTGGAATGGTTGGATGGTTGAGTTGAGAGATTGAGCCCCGACCCATTGAGTAATTTCTTAGAATGGCTTGCAGAAGTATTCTTCAAAGAAGGTGTAGGCCTCTCGAGCTCAAAGTCAGTGTTGGGAAGGTTTCTCCACGAACCAAAGTCGCTAGCTTCGGGTGGAATGGTGAAATTCAAATCACGACCAGTAAGCTCCATCCACCTTTTCCTCTCTTCCTCATCAAGACACGTGAGGTTTGGTAAAGGAACGAGCTCAATCCCGTGAACACACTGCGGATTTGACAAACCTCTGTAGTGCTTCCTCTGCATTCTGTGAGACCTTACAAACCCTTTGTCCACACTAAATGGAAACAGACGATCCCCTTGTCTAGAATGCCCGTTCATGTAACTCCTCAACTGCATCTTCCCGAGCGCATTCTCAGGTCTTTCCTTAAAAACCCACATGTACATGTTCTCCATATCATGCTGAACAAGAAACACATCGAGCTTCAAATCTGTCTTGTCAAACCCAGATATCCCATTGCTATCCCGGACGAGTTTTGCCTTTGATTTCTCGTTTAAAGCAGGCTTGAAGTAGAAACTGAAGAAAAACCAAGCACCCCAGATACTATCAACCCGTTTAGCGCATTTCCGCCCAACCTTAGGCACAACACTCATGTAATTCTCAGTCTCATAAGCTTGTGAACCTAACCCAACATCCAAAATGTCGCAAGAATCCAGATTCCAAGGCTGTGGAGGAGGACTTCGCTCAGCCGAGAGAGGTAAATTGATATCAGGAGGGCCAGAGAGCAGAGACTGACGATTATTCATCTCCAAATCAAGCTCCTCATGAGAAGAAGCACTTGAATCCATGGAAAGTAGAGTAGAAGGATGATGATTCTCCATTGTCAAGACGTTAAAAAAAGTATCTACCATTTCAGTTCACACCAGAGACAAGCCTCATCTCCAATAACCATAATAACACTTACAATTCTCATCTTCCTCTCCACAAATATATCAAATTTGCTACTTTAAAGTATATACCTAACCCTACTTATCTCAAAGCTATTAAATCGAACTTTAAATCCCCTAAATTCCCAAATTCAGAAGCCCAAGCTGGAATCTTCCGTATACACAATCGTGATGATGAATCGCCAAATAACTTCCTCAATTGTTTATCTTATAGATTCTCAAAAACACCCACAGCATCGAAACTTTGAAGACGATATGGAAAAATGGAGTCCTTTTTTTTCCTTTCGGGTTTATGTTTTTTACCTTTGTGGAAGAAGCACAGATAAACCCAGAAAGAGGATGAAGCTAAGACGAGTATGATGAAGATGGTGTCGTCATCATCAATAGCAACCAAAAGCGATCATTTACTCAAATCTCTGTGGCTTCGCCAACACAACAAAACTTGATTTTGCTTCTTCCTCTTGTTCTACATAGAGAAAGATACGAACCGACGAGGTAAACGCCTGCCCTGGATGCAACCGTGCCGTTACTTAACGGTGATTATGAATGTCTATTGGCCGTTTGTTTTTTTAGATGTGCGTGTGAATGTATACATTATATTATATACACACCGTCAACTAGATTTTTTTTTTTTTCATTTCCTTCTTTATATATCGATCTTTTAAAAATATCTTGTAGTTTTTTATTTACCATAAATCAAACAACATTTTTTTTTGGTCTACATCGTAATGAAAATATTAAATGGAAGTAATAACATAAAAACATAAATAATTAGTTTTTATTTATTGAAATCATTTCAGATATTTTGTTTAATATGCATAATATCTTTAGTAATAAAAATATTAAAAAAACATATACATATATATATATATATATTCAACTGATTTTATTAATGAAATAAACTGATTGCTAACTAAAATAGTATTAGATTTTAATTTATAAATTATTAAAAGCATGTTGATGTAAATAATTAATAAAATATATTTAATACAATTGATTACTAGAAACTACTAATTAATAGTATTTAACCTTTTTAAAATAATATCTAATTTAAATTAGTCACTTAGATTTTATTATAATTGTGTCAAATAAAATATTTTAATTTTGGAGAAAGCGAAGTGAGATGAAAAAAATTATTTAAAATAAATTAATCCCACAACTATTTAAAAATGTTAAGATAAAAGATATTAATTATACATCTTTTTAAAAGTCTTGTTTATGTGGCTTTAGAAAAAAACAAAATTTTTAAGAACAAATAATAACATTAAGCAGTTATAGAATTTAGAGACTTTAAAAAAAAAAAGTTAAAAGTACTATTGTTTATGATTTAACTTTTAGAATTTTAAACCTTAATTAAAGTTTTCACCGCCTGACACCAATCAGCCTGTAGTCTAAGTTGTTCTTTGTGCTCTTATAATATATCTTCTCACATTTTCCTCCATGAAATAAACTTCATGAATTTGATATTGTGGATATTTTTCATTCATTATAACATGTAATTCATGTGACTATATATGTGGTTAAGCTCTCTACTATATTTTAGGTCTCCCCCAGACCTAAGCTGTACATGTTACCTTGAAAATATTAAAAAATCGAATAATATATTTCAACGATTGTGATAAGCGGCTAAGTTATCCCAATCATACACCAATTCGGAGAAGTATATGAAATAATCATCTAGTGATCTATGAAATAATTATTTATGATAAAATTTGGGAAAGATCTTTACACTCTTCAGTTCTAAAACATATCAACATCTTTGTTGTCGTACGTTCATAACTTTCCTAATAAGTAATAACTTACTTATATTCAAATAATCAAAATAACCAAATTCTCCATCCTAACATTTTGCTGAACTCAATTTAAACAGAACTCTTGAACATTTAAAACTTCTCGTAAATTTTTGTAAATTATTTATACTTATGCATAGTAGATTTTGGCAAATACCTCTTTATCTAAACCCAAAATTTAGAATTGTGCACCACTAAAATCCGTCGCATTTACCTCAAAGCTCAATTCACTGGCCCATTAGCTGACGACCCAGCTGAAGAAACCAAGTGTCACATGAAAATGTATAAATAAATAATTACAAGGTGGAAATGAAGAATAAATAATTTTGGTGGCACCGACAACCACCAAATTTCCAACCACTACGCCCATGTAACCATCATAACAAAACACCAAAGAATATCCTTCTTTATCTTTCATTGCATGGAAATAATATGAAGAATATATATGCTATCAAAATTAAATAAAACCGTGTGAACTAATGAAAGAAATGTTGATTTTTAAACAGAGATAGAGTTATCCAATGAATGACTAAGATGCTTGTGTAGTTAAATAGTTATGAGTCACTTACGACTGTGATTGTTTTGCCTCCGAGATTATTAAAACTATATACGACGTAAGTGAATACAACTAACATTTGGTTCTTTATCACAAAAACAAAAAAAACTTAAGAAGTCGTGGCCGGTTTTTATTTTCGTTTAGTCACTTAAAACAAAATATATAACTTTGACAAAAACAAACTTACTTAGTAAGAAGCACTTTCCATTATTATCTTTCTTCCCCCACGAATTTCATCATATCTCATACTATAAGTCTATAATGTTCAATAATACAACCACCTTCTCCCCCGGCGGCGTTGTTCCGACTCCCGCCGCTACAGTCCCCACAACCGTTTTCCCGGGCACCACCGTCACTTCCAACTCCACCTTCTTCATCATCGGACCTCCACCACCGTTCCCGGCGCCTCCCCGGAGCATCGACCTTTCGCCTCTCAAACTAATATTTGCCGTCATCGCCATCATCGCCGTTCCCGCCCTAGCGTACGCTCTCTTCTTCGCCAGCCCTTGTTCTTCCGGTCGCCGCAACTCGTCTTCCTTCCGCCGCAGCAGCAGCTCTTCCTCAGACGAGACACCTCCTCAGGTCACCGTCGACATCTCCCCGCCGATCACGAACTCCGCCACGACGCCTGACTCCGGCGTGAAATTCCAGAAAGATCAGACACATTCCAAGGAGATCGGGAACGACTGCAGCGTGTGTCTCTCGGTGTTAGCCGACGGCCAGGAAATCCGGCAGCTGAGCGCGTGTGAACACGCGTTCCACGTGTCTTGTATTGAGATGTGGCTAAAGGATCATCCTAATTGTCCCATTTGCCGAGCTGACGTCTCCGTTAAACAGACCGAAGCAGCCAACGTTACCGTTAACGGTAACGTGAATCGCAGCAGCGGAAACCGTCGAGTTTCAGCGACTAATAGAGATGACGATTGGCGTCAAGGTCTACCTGATGCTTCTAGTTTAGTTTGATTTTTTTTATAAATATAATTTATTTATCGATTTCGTGATTTTCCACAAAATTTTGAGATATTTTGTAAACAAATTACGTCAATTTCGGAAAAAAAAATATGTGTCCGTTAATTTATTTATTGTATGTAACATTTGGTTGCTTCTTAACTTCGTAAGCAACAGTGATGGGAAATCTGACGTTGACTCCCGACAAAACACAGTAACGAACGACAGCAAGCTCATACCACGGCGTCTGAAGATCCCAGGCTAATCGGACGGTTCAAATTCATCCACGTCTTCTCATAAAAGCGACAGCGTTTTGGCGAAATTTTCAAAATTAAAAAACCAAAACTTTCGTCTTCTTCTCGGTTTTACTATCTCTCTCTCTCCACCGTCGGTTCAGATCTGGCGGACATGTTCCGGAGAAATCGTTTTTGTATGATCGAATCATGAAAAGATCTCACATTTCTTCATCTCGCTCTTATTCCCGCCAAGCGATTTCAGTCTTCGGCGTTTTCCTCTTATTTCTTCTGGGTTTAACACTAACCTCTCGAAAACCAGCAGATTCATCCTCCGATTTAACCCCAAATCGAAGCCTAACCGGAAATTCGAAGATTCCAAAGTTCGCGTATTTGGTAACGGGCACGAAAGGAGATGGGAAACGTGTGAAGAGGCTACTCAGAGCAATATACCATCCGAGAAATTACTATCTTCTTCATTTGGATCTCGAAGCTTCGGATGAAGAGAGAATGGAGCTAGCGAAGTATGTAAGATCGGAGAAGAAGAAGTTGAAGAATGTTATGGTTATGGGTTTGGCTGATTTGGTTACGGAGAAAGGTCCGACGATGTTAGCTAACACTCTTCATGGTGTTGCAATTTTGTTGAAGAAAGCTAAGGATTGGGATTGGTTTATTAACCTCAGCTCTTCTGATTATCCTCTCATGCCTCAAGATGGTAAATTTTACTCAATCCTTAAAACCAAATTTAAGTCTTTGCTTCACGTTTCCATAATTGGCTTATCAGTCATATATATGGTCTGGTTGATTCTCTTGTAGATAATATTGAGTTGAATAGAAATTACGAAAATCTCAAATGCTTTTGATTGTTCCGTTAACCTGATTTAACATTAAATTTCGTTTCTTTTGTTTGAATGTTTACTACTCAAATCTCTGTTTCATGTGTCCTGTAACGGAATCTGATTAGAGCAAGTTTTGCAATGTTAGAATAAATAAAAGTAGAAGTAGAATTTGCTGTCTTCTTGCACTATTGACTTGTACAAGAATTAGGAATGCATATGTTTGATTGGCTTCTGTGTATTGGCCTCTGAACACTGGACTTAAATGTATTGAAAGGTGTCTAAAATTTGGTTTTGGATTTAGACGGTTCTTGTTTTACAATTTTCTGTGATCTTAATGTACTTTACTACTTTTGGCTCTTTGGTTTCAGATATTTTGCATATTTTCTCATACTTGCCGCGCTACCTGAACTTCATCGAGCACACAAGCAACATCGGTTGGAAAGAGTGAGGGAGCTAATATTATGTATACCTACCTGGAATGTTCTTTGTTTAGATCATTTGTGTCGCTTCTTGTGTAACAGCTCTAACAGTAAAATTATGCAGAAACCAAAGAGCAAGACCTATCATTATCGATCCTGGCTTTTACCATTTGAAGAAATCTGGGGTCTTTTGGGCTAAAGAACGGAGATCTTTGCCTGCTTCATTCAAACTTTTCATGGGTATAACTTATAACACTCAAATCTCATTTCATGTTCACTCTTATCCTAAGTATTTGATTGCCTCTTCTTCATTTGTTTTTGATGAGTCTCTTCTAATAGGTTCAACCAGCGTAGCCTTAACAAGACCGTTCCTCGAGTTTTGCATTTGGGGATGGGACAATCTCCCAAGAACGTTATTGATGTACTACACCAACTTCCTCTTGTCATCTGAAGGCTATTTTCAGACAGTTGTGTGCAACAACAAAGATTATCAGAACACAACAGTTAACCACGACCTGCATTATACGCACTGGGATCCGCTTCTCCAACAGCGCACCCTGAATCTAACGGTTGAGAATTTCCGTGATATGGTTCAAAGTGGAGCACCATTTGCTAGGGAATTTCAAGAGGATGATCTCTTACTCGATAAGATCGACGCGGAGCTGCTGGGTCAAACCGATGGTGGATTGGGGTTGAAGAATCCTGAGGTTGTTAAGCCAATGGTGAGCTGGAAGAGGCTTGAGAAGCTCATGGTTAGGCTTCTTGATCATGAGAATTTCAGGGCAAGGCAATGTAAATAGTTCTTTGTATTGTCTAACTCTTTTGATTATTGATTTTATTCTTCCAATCCTTAATTTTTCATGAACAGTTTATTTGGCCTTGGAATATTTTTGTTCTCGTTAGTCTAAAGAATCCTCGACACAAAAATATTTTGTTCCAAAATGTCATCTTATAAAATTGTTTATCCTAATGTCAATTTACTTTTATCCTACAAATGAAGTAAGATAATAATAATACGAGTAAAAAAGCATGAATTTAATTTTAAACTTTTATTTAGGAATAACAAAGCGGAAAGAAAAAGCTTAACAAATATACTATGGAATGAAGAAATAGTGAAATTCATAATATTTGTAAACTTGCATTATACGATAAAACCAAAAAAATTGGTAAAATAATTGCGGATTGCTTACATTTGAATTGGAAAACCATTCTATAGTGATCCTAAATAACAAAATCAAAGCCACTATTTTCTGACCTATTCCACATCAAATCTAAAACAAAGATTACAACACCATATATTACACCTAATCCATGAAGAAATATCAAAACTAGTTTTGTTTGCCGTTTGAAGTTACTTAGCATATACTAGTTGATCCATATGAATCATAACTGGGGACCATCATAACTGATCAAATCTATGGAAAATCCAAAACATATAAAATCGAAGGAACAAATATTTAAATATGCAAATTAGTAGTACTGCTATTATTTGCCGTCAGTAGTTTTAAACTAGGTGATCCAAATGTATCATAATTGATCAAATCTCTCGAAGTCTGTGGAGAATGTTTGCGTGGTAGGTAAAACTTACAAAAGAAACCTCGGAAAATGGACCCGAGGCCCAAACCTCAAGAAGGTATAGGGAGATGCTGCAGCAGAGAGAGTAAGAGTCACGCGGTTCGAGGGAGCGTGAAGAGAAGATATTACCATGCAGAGAAAAACACAGAGAGAGTGAGGGAACATGATGGACCGGTCGCGATGCTTCGGCTGTCGTCCAAGGACCAAAGCACCCATTTTACCCACTTTTCCTATTTTCAAATCTCTCTTTCTTTCTTTTTTTCAAATTATTATATGATCAACGATCCTATTATAATCATTATGTAACACCTCGTAATTCGGTCTACATAACACTTTTGTCTCCTAAATTCGCTCCATATATTCTACTCGGATCAATCTACACAGAAATCAAACTATATAATCACTGTTTACAAGAGAAAATTTGATTTACTTAAGTTTAATCAATACTACTATATACAAAAGCATATTGTGTTCATTATTATAAGGGACAAGGGCTAACTCTTACACAAGAACTTCCAATTCGATTACATCGTTTATTTTGAATTGCTTTCTAGTTGATAGTATATAACAAGATAATAATATTATTTGTGTCATCATGGATTCATAAGAACAATAGTTAGTTATGAGCATCCAAAGGAACACCAAGTTGATTAAATACTTAAGAATATACATTCTTATGAATTATGTGATGTTTTAAATCTCTATTATACATTTCATTAATACACCAATAAGTTTATTTTCTAATTAACAATATATAAAATAATAGGTATAAAACTAAGATCTTGTTTAAAAATATGTAATAAAAAATACAAAACGATATTCTTTCTAAAAAAATTTACAACAAAATGGAGGCAGTGTTAACCATTAACTATGTATTGTTGTTTTTGATATATATAATATCTCTGCCTAAATATGTGGATCTATGAAGGGGCGACCACCACAAGGCACAAGATCAAAGCTTATGTACTAAGAATATATACTTATACATATGTATATAACTAGTGATAAGAAATTTAAGCCCTAACTAAAGCAAGAAAACAAAAAGAATCATGTCAGTCCCACCCCATATGGAACACAAACCCTAATAATTACATATATGACAATTATTTTCTTATACCCCTACACAAAATTATTGTATAATCACATATGTGTATATATATGTGGACATAAATATATATAAAGGTTCAGCCACTTTAAATTTTAGCCATCTTCATTCTCACACTCAACCTTCCTCTTCATTCTCATTCTGGTTGTCCTTTGTTTTCTCTTTGATCTGATTCCTCTACTCTAGTTCTAATCTCATCCACCAAAAAAAAAAAGAGAGAGAAGAGTCAAAAAAAGAGAGAGTATAACTTTACTTTTAATTTTTTTGAATAAAACCAAAAGAGAAATACAAAGAGAGTAGCCATGGTTTTCTCCTCCATCCAAGCTTATCTTGATTCATCCAACTGGCAACAGGTAAGTTACTATTCCATATATACACTTTTTATATAGGACACACACAAATTCTTTTTGCTTAGCAATTACATGCTCTTCATTTGGAATCAAAATCATTCAAAGCAAGAAAAAAGGAAAATTCTTCTTGCTTTGCAATTAGCATGATCTAAATTTTGGAATCCAACTCAAAAAGAGTCATTCAAAGCATGAAAAAGAAAAGACACAAAAAGTTCTTCTTGCTTGGCATGTTCTTGAATATTCTTGTTTTCAATTTCCAATAATTCCTCATTTTGTTTTTTTTTTTTAATTTGTCAATTATTTTAGGCTCCGCCGAGCAATTATAATCAGGGCGGCGCAGGAGCCTCAGCAAACGGAGGTCATGTTATCCGTCCTCAGCTGCAGCCACAACAGCATCCACAGCTAAATGGGAGCGGAGGCAGCGGCTCGATCCGAGCAGGCTCGATGGTGGACAGAGCAAAACAAGCAAACGTAGCCATGCCCGAAGCGGCACTGAAATGTCCAAGATGCGAATCCACCAACACCAAGTTCTGCTACTTCAACAACTACAGCCTCACTCAGCCACGCCACTTCTGCAAGACCTGCCGGAGATACTGGACACGTGGCGGTGCCCTCCGCAACGTCCCCGTCGGTGGTGGCTGCAGGAGAAACAGGCGTACTAAAAGCAGCAGCAACAACAACAATAGCAGCACCGCTACTAGCAACAATACCAGCTTCTCCTCTGGGAATGCATCCACCATCAGCACGATTCTCTCCTCCCACTATGGAGGAAACCAAGAGAGTATCTTAAGCCAGATTTTGTCTCCGGTGAGGCTAATGAATCCTACTTATAATCATCTCGGAGATCTCACAGATAATACAAAACCCGACAACAACATGAGCTTGTTGAACTATGGAGGATTGAGTCAAGACTTGAGGTCGATCCACATGGGAACTTCTGGTGGCTCGCTTATGAGCTGTGTTGATGAGTGGAGATCGACGACGTCTCATCATCAGCAGACGAGTTTGGGCGGTGGAAACTTGGAGGATTCTTCTAATCCTAATCTATCATCAAATGAATTTTACCCTTTTGAGTCGCCAAGGATAACTTCAGCATCGATCTCTTCTGCTTTGGCGTCGCAGTTTTCTTCGGTTAAAGTTGAAGATAATCCTTACAAATGGGTTAATGTCAATGGTAATTGCTCTTCATGGACTGATCTTTCTACTTTCGGCTCTTCTCGTTGAGTTCAACCAAAAAAAAAAAAA
>VBRH01000039.1:81543-91793 GCA_014578085.1 Cardamine resedifolia | reverse complement strand
TATATATATATATATTTTTTTTTTTTAATTTGTTTTTTTAACATTATAAGGGAACGCATTATTAGTTTTTCATAGCTGTTATACATATTTTTATCATAAAAAAGAAAATCATGCATATCGGTCTCTTACTAAGTATTCTAATGTTAGTCAAATTATAAGATATTGAAATACAAGACAAAATAGGAATATCGAAGAGTGAAATTTGAGGGGAAAAAATAGTTGAATATAAGAAAGTTTTCTTCCCTGTTTGTTTGTTCTTGTCTAATTTTTCTTTTGAAAAAGTTATTGGTGAATTTCATGATAATTATTTCACTTTCGAATATAAAATTTTGGGTGAATTGGTAGCAAACTAAGAATTATATTCTAGGCTACGATGTGGATAATGGATCGAGCATTAGAAAGTGTTGATGACCTATCAAACAAATTGTTTGGAGATGGTAAAAATGTCGTCTTTTACAGTCTTGATGAAAGAGTTATCCACTATTTAAGTATTTATATATGAAAGCTCTCTTTTATTTTTATTCTTTTTGTGTGTGTTTGTTTAAATATCTAGTTCTCTTAAATCAAAACCGATTGTCTGGCCCGTAACGTTAGGTTTCGTCTTTGTCTATTTACTTGAGTGAGAATAATTTAGTTACAAGTTAAAACGTAAATGTAGTTTCGCCATCTCGTATTCTACCAATGACCAAACACAACAATGTCAGATTTATTACAAGTCCAAATCCAAAAATGTCATATTGGCTAATTCCCTACTGAATTGGTTCAATGTCAGATTTAGACAGACTACCAAAAGAGGATAATTTAGTGAGATATTAGATTCTACTTTCAAAATGTTTAACTAATCCTAAATCTCTAGCAACTTTTTATACAAGACAGAAATATAATGAAAATATATTTTAATCATTCCATAATCTATATATGCAATCCCACAAATAGCAAGAAAAGGCCATCTACGTAGCTTGTCCAGACTGTACATGGAGAAAATATTAAAAGATCAGGAGAATGTTGGTTGATTTAGAGTTCTTTTGTTAGTTTGAAATTTGTTTGATAGCTAAGTGAATGGTTACACACAATTATATTTGAAAGCTTCAATTTTTTATGGCAAACAATACCATATATATCAGTCATATCAGCATTACAAAGTTAGTATATAAAACTTTAAAAATAAATGATTACATAAACGGATATATGCACCATATATTAAAAATATACTTCAAATTAATTGGACAATACTTTTTGTAAATAAACCTTATTCTCTAACTAATCTTTATTTGAAAATTTTTAAAAGGTAAAATCGTTACAATTTGTAGTCAAACAATATAGTTGCAATATTTTATTTCTCGGCAAAACATTATTCTATTAATCAAACTTGAGATAGTGTCAACCACACCAAAATAGAATAACCTACATATAATTATTACAATAGTTACATTTACAAATTACAACTATGCACAAATTAATCAGAGATATGTAACATATCTATGACAGTTGAACATATGTTCGGCCCATATCGAATGAAGGTCCATTTTGGGAGAGTAGGCCCATGCCATTATCTCCACCTAAGAAAGGGGGGTTGCATGCTTTTTTTGATAAAATGTGCTTATATAATATAGTTGCAACTCAAAATGAAAGAAAAAACAATGACTAAAGATTTTATATAGCCCCAGTTTATGAAAGTAAACCGGTAATTAATACAGCAAACAAACCTGATTATTGAAATCTAAGTCGATGATTTAGTCAGTAATTAGCAATTAGTCAAACGACTAACCTTATGTTTCTTTCGATTTGTAGAAACAAAACTAATTTTTGTACATTACGGTTTTGTGATAGTAGACAAAAATTAATACTAAATTTGTAATTAAAACATGTTTGATTTTTGTAAAAACAAATAAGGGTAAAAACGTAATTTCAGGTATTGTGATAGTTTTTGGGGACTCCGTTTCAAATGAATTCCAAACCGAAAAACGAGGTGAACCTTTGAACCCGTTTTATTTACTCTCTTCCATATTCATTCATTTCCGCTTCTCCTTCATTCTTCTTTCTTCTTCTTCCCTTTAGGCCTAAAGCCGCTTCAAAGCTTTTAGTTTTTCTCTCCATTTCAGGTAATTTTCTTACCCTTTATTGTACTTTTTCGAACACTCTATTACGTTTTTTTTTCTCTCCATCAATTTGAATACATATCGTCGTTCCGATTTCGTTCATGTGAGTTTTTTTTTTTTTTTTGGATCTGAGTCTTATTATCATTGAGCTAATCTTCTATCTGTGTTTATCGATTTAGTTATCGTTATGTTCGACACACCAGTTATTATTTGTTTAATCGACCAATTTCAACCGCGACTGATGTTTTCAACAGTTTTTTTTTTTTTTTAATTAATTTTTTTCTGGTTGAATTTTATAATATTGGAAATTAGTTTACGTGATTTTGGATCTAGAATATCCATTTTCAATTTTAAGGTTTGATTTTGTCTTTATTGATTCGTTTTGTAAAAGGGTTTGTTCTTTGTAATTTTATAATTCTATTGCTTACACATAATCCAAATCGTTTCCCATATCTGAATTAAAGATGCATTATTGTTTTTAGTAAAAAAAAATGATCTTGGAGAAATATGAGAAACAGATCAATCTAATGTGCTTTATTTTGCAGAAAGGTAGAAAAAATGGCTGATGGTGAAGACATTCAACCTCTTGTTTGCGACAATGGAACCGGAATGGTTAAGGTGTGATCTTTGAATCATTTTGATGATCTCCTATGAACAATGTAGCATTTGGTTTCAGTCTAAGATTATGCTGTCATGTATTGAATAGGCTGGTTTTGCTGGGGATGATGCACCTCGAGCTGTGTTTCCTAGCATTGTGGGTCGTCCTCGTCACACTGGTGTGATGGTTGGGATGGGACAAAAGGATGCTTATGTTGGCGATGAAGCTCAATCGAAACGTGGTATTCTAACTCTCAAGTATCCCATTGAGCATGGGATTGTCAACAATTGGGATGATATGGAGAAGATTTGGCATCACACTTTCTACAATGAGCTCCGTGTTGCTCCTGAGGAGCATCCGATTCTGCTCACTGAGGCACCGCTTAACCCGAAAGCTAATCGAGAGAAGATGACTCAAATCATGTTTGAGACTTTCAATGCCCCGGCTATGTATGTGGCTATTCAGGCTGTTCTTTCTCTTTACGCCAGTGGTCGTACAACCGGTGAGTTAAGCCCTTTTTTGTTCTTATAGTATAAAGCTTCAATCTTTGTACATTTTGCAGAACAAAATGTAAAGCCTTTCTTGAATTATGGATGTGTAGGTATTGTGCTTGACTCTGGAGATGGTGTGAGCCACACTGTTCCTATCTATGAGGGTTATGCCCTCCCACATGCCATCCTCCGTCTTGATCTTGCGGGTCGTGACCTTACGGATGCGCTGATGAAGATCCTTACTGAGCGTGGTTACTCTTTCACCACCACAGCAGAGCGTGAAATTGTTAGAGACATAAAGGAGAAGCTTTGCTACATTGCTCTTGACTACGAGCAGGAGCTCGAGACTGCCAAAACTAGCTCAGCTGTTGAGAAGAACTACGAGCTACCTGATGGGCAAGTGATCACCATTGGATCTGAGCGATTCCGTTGCCCCGAGGTTCTTTACCAGCCATCTATGATTGGTATGGAGAATGCTGGTATCCATGAAACCACCTACAACTCCATAATGAAGTGTGATGTCGACATCAGAAAGGACTTGTACGGTAACATTGTGCTCAGTGGTGGAACCACTATGTTCCCTGGAATTGCCGACAGAATGAGCAAAGAGATCACTGCTTTGGCTCCAAGCAGCATGAAGATCAAAGTTGTTGCACCTCCAGAGAGGAAATACTCTGTCTGGATTGGAGGATCCATCTTGGCTTCCCTCAGTACCTTCCAGCAGGTACACGCACATAAACCGACTTAATTAGATTCTCATTTATCTCGCAGCTCAACTAAACTGGTTTATCCCTGAAACTATGTTTGAACTTGTGCAGATGTGGATCGCAAAGGCAGAGTACGACGAGTCAGGCCCATCGATTGTTCACAGGAAATGCTTCTGAGTTCGAAGTCCTCATCATTTTTCAGAGAAGAAATACCGCCGGGGTTTTTCCGACCATTCCTCAAGCCGGGTTTTTAATCTTCCGTTATGCTGCTCTTTGTTTTTCATCTTTTCTGTTTTGGCATTTCTGGCCAAAGACATTTTCAAGGATTTATGGTAATATGTTTGTAGTATGGTTAAATTCTTCTTTTGTTTAGTTCGAAACTGTGTTTTAAGTGAATAAGGAAAACACCTCTTTCTCTTTAATTTATGTAACAACTTGTTTTACTTATATTTTAATCATATTCATAAACTGTGGAAAAAGCTTGAGAAAACAAAGCCATGGATAAACCCCAAGTGGTAAGTGAAACAAAGATAGATAAAAGAAGAGAAGCAACAAATACAAAGCTAAGTTAAAGAACCCAAAGGTCAAATTAACATTGGAGAAACCAAATGGTAAAACAAAAAACAAAGTAAAAAAGAAAAGAAAACAAAAAGTTTACATTACATGACAACAAAGAGCTTACGAGTCTGTTTCAGGGACGATCTAATCTGCAACCCATGTGTTGTTCAAGAAACTTGGTGAGTCTAATATGCTTAGAGGTCCATTGATCAGCCAGTTTCTGGTCTTTTGCCTCAGCGTCTCTTCTCAAACCAATAAGCTGTTCTCTATATTCTCCATCAATCTTCTCCATTGCACTCTTCTGCTCTTCCCTAAGAGCTTTCATCTTTGCCTCAATCTCCTCCATCTTCTCCCTTTGTCTACAAGTCTTCTCAGACTCTAACTGCAGCTCCAACCTCCTTAGTCTCCATGCCGCTTCCTTCTTATGCTCCGCCCAAGCTCTATGCCCTTCCTCCAACTCTCTACAACACTCCACAAGCTCAGACAAGAACAGACTCTCGCTACTACTACCACTACAAGACGGCATCATACTCCCTAACACAAGTCCACCCGGACCGCTCTCTGCTCTCTCAGGCTGTTGTTGCTGCAGCCACGGGATAGGCGGTGGAGGCGTAGCTGCAGCCACGGTAGAAGGCGATAAGGTTAAAGTCACCGAGGGAGGTCTAACAACAACATTGTTCCCATTGTTAGAAGTAGCTAACCAAGGTGGGATCACCGGATTAGGAGGCTGAACAACTTGTTGTTCACTATGTAGAAACCCTCCATTCGAATTAGCCATCACAACCGTCGCAGCAGCAGCAGCAGCAGCAGGAACAACAACGTTATTAGACCGTTCTTTAACAAGCTTCTCAGCGAAACTCTCAAGAATCCGATCGTACTTGCTCTCGTCAATAGGCTCAACTCTCTTATTACTCTCTTTCTCTTCTCTCTGTTGCTTCTCTTTAAAAACTTCCCACCACTTCCCTAACCGCTTCGCCGTCCTCCCGGGAACCTCCGCGGCGATTTTCTTCCACTTGTTGCCGTGTTTCTCTTGAAGACGAATCACAAGTCTCTGTTCTTCCTCTGTTAAAGAACCTTTCTTGATCCCTGGTTTAAGATAGTTCTTCCATCGCTCTAAACAAGACTTGGCATCACGGTTTAAAGGTTTGTTCATACGCTCGGACACAAGATGCCATTCTCTCGGACCGAACTGTCTTACGTACGCGCGTAATAATGCATCTTCTTCACCACTCCAACGCTGTCTCTCTTTCATCTCCTCCTAACATCACTGCTTCCCATCTCACCATCCTTCTTCATCTGTCTCAATTTTCAAAATATCAAAATCAAAATCAATCCTTTTTTTTATAAACATTGAATACACATCTACAAACTCAGAGATCTGATACTTCAATTTTAGAAAATTAAACTCAAAGAAATGAGAATGAGAAAGTTTTGATAAGGTGATAAGCAAAACTAGCAATGATTTGTTATCATCAACTATACAAAAGTAATCGTCTTTTTCCTGGAAACTAGCCAAACAGGGAAATTAATGTTGACTCCAAAACACTATTAACATACCCTATTAAAGAAGATAAGAGAGTAAGTTTTTAAATTTTTTTGTAAAATGCTTACCAAATTATATAGAAAAGGTAAGTGATCACAAACTGAAGAGCAACTTCCATCACACAGATTTGCTCTTTTTTCTAGTTGGCGAAAATGGAAGAGAAAACGAAAAGACCAAAGTGAGAGGCTTTTAAAACCAGACGATTAGCCACAGAGACGGCAAATAAAATGAAAACAAAAAAAAAAGATATGTAAGAGAGAGAGAAAATGAGAAAAAGTTTACCGACTGAGACACAGACGTTTTTTCCCCTTTTTCACACAAGTGGGGAAAAAACTCTCTGACAGTGGCGCGTGGAGGTAAAAAGTTGTGATTCCATAAGTTCGTTGTCGATATGAGAGGTTTAAAACAAAAACAAATTTAAATGATTTTTTTTATTGGGATCTCAAATTCATTTTCAATAACAACATTATGAAAACTATAATAAAAGGTAAATGTAGATGCTTGATCGTGGAAGATGCTTGAAATTTACAAGTAAAAAATAGCCAAATGTGAATTTTATACTTTTAGAGTAATTGAAATGTAGAATGTATGTTACTTACAAAAAAAAATACCATTATTTACTTTGTTCTTATTTGTTTATGACTTTGAAGATAATTTTTTGTTATTTACAAAATGTCACTTTATTTATGAAATTGTCATCGTAATTTTTGCACAAATTTCAAAAATTTTAATGTCTATCGATTTGTCAGATGAGTATGCCAGATTTTCAAAACATGCTTTTTAATAAAGGATTTATATTGAAACGTTTTTATTCAATTATAAATTTGTTTCGCATACATAATAATGGTTTGATAGGGCTACAAATTTGCTAACTTTTGCTGTTTCAAAACATATTTATTTTCACGTAATTTGATATAAATTGTTATTCTTAACAATATAACATCATGAAAACTCTCACCCTAACATGAATTGTGTATACTGTTAATGCATAAAAATATCATAATTATTAGATTTTAGCAACAAAGGGTGCAACGACAAGCAAGAATAAACACATTCAAAGAACATGAACAATCTTTCGTCGTATCAACAAAGAACAATGCATGCAAACTTAGAAATTGAACAAACAAAGATCGGGAAAAAAAAAACAGCAACAACTTTTAGAAAAATGCGAAGATGAAGTTTTTTTTTGTTAATGGCTTGTCCAGGGGATAGAGAGGAGATTATTTCGGCTTAAAATCCTTTTTGGTTATTAAAAAAAAAAAGTTTTTTTGTGACGATAATTAGAAAGAGCACCTATCAACATTAAAAGAAAAGAAATAAAACAAGAAAAAGAGGGAAAAAAAAATCTTATTATAAATCTATAGAGTTAGTAACAAGTTAATTGTATGAAAAGGTTGGAAACTAAAATGTTTTACTGTCTTACTCTAACAAATCCACTATGTATATTAATATTAATTCACGGTTTTTGAAAAGTAAATAAAGTTGGTTACTACAACTAACAAAATTAACTTATATAATAAATCTGGTTTAGTTGGTTAAATATGATTTGACGTATGAGTAATCGGGATGAGAGTGGACACGTGTCAGAAAATGAGAAGGGTATCTTTTTTGGGGGGGAAAGCATGTAAAGGAAATGGTCCCCTGAGGCTCGCCATAACCCTACCCAATAATCCTTTTCTTTGTTCCATCACATCCGACTACCACTACTCACTCACACCTTTGTTTTTGCTAACTTCCACCATATTTCATTAATGCGTATTTTAGAATTTCCCCGCGCTATAATCAGGCAGACAAAACTTTCACCCTTTTATTATTGCTTCTACTGTTCCACTCTATACCACCCCTAATATCTTTGCATTTACAAATTAGGCAACCACATTGTATATCTTTAATATGACGTCACCACCACTTCTAAATATTATTTTTGTTGTAATAGTAATACTCTAAATACTCTAATAATTTGCATCGGACAATTCAGAGTTGTGATGTAATAGTTGAATATGAGGAATTTCGCAAGAGATGTAAGACACTTCATTATTAAGTCAATGCATTTTTTTCTTAAAATATATATTAAAAAAAGCTTGCATTTTATATATTCATGCAATCTTTTAAGAGACATGACCCGACATTAAAAGCTATTTTCCATAAAATTATATTGTTAACTAGCAACAAATTTTAAAAAATTTAAGAGAACTATTGCTAAATGCAAATAACTACAAAGGGTTAGTAATACAGTAGTATATCACTATGTCTTTCCCCAACAAATTAGCTGAGAAAAAACCTACAGAAAAAAACAAGCTCAAATAATCTTAAACAGTTAAACTTATTATTCACGTTTCTTTTGTACATGAATTTTTATTAGCTAACTTAAAGATATAAAATTTTAAGTACACAACTTAAAAAATGATATACTGACTAAGAATCAAACATAACTACATTCACTCTGTGTGTTTTTGTTTTTCTGATTTTCATTGCTTCTGGTATTTCCCTATGTTTTAACCAAAATTATTCAGCTGTTACCATCCAATATTTGTGGAAATAAATTTCAAACGAATATTTAAGAAATTATGCGGTAGTGAGAGTTTAGACAGAGAAGAACATGGTAGGTTGATTTTACCAAAACAGGAAAAGTATGTTGATAAGAGACTAGTGGTGGGCCTTCGATGGGCCTGCTTTGAAGGATAACAAAATATTACATCGATGTCTATAATTAATTACTTGACCGTTTGTTTGCCATTATATATTTTTCTTTATTAGTCAAAATCTGATAGAAATTTAGTGTTGTGTTTCTTTTTAATGACCGGTTCAAGATTTAGTGTTGAAATTTAGTGACCGGTTCAAGATTATGAACATTTAAATTCGAATCTTCTTTGATGAAAATTGGTTGGATTGTCAAACAATTTTATAGTACATATTTACTATAAAATAGTACTTCATTCCGTTTTCCGTTTTCTAATATAAGATGTTTTACTCAAAACACACATATAAGAATGATACTTTATTTTAAAAAGTTTTATTTAATATAAAAAATAATAATTTAATTAATCATAAAAAAAACTACATGTTACTATTGGACACATAATATTTAATAAAATAAAAATTTACGTAAAAATTTAAAAATATCTTTTATTTTAAAATTAATAAAAACTCCAAAACATCTCATTAACAGAAAGAGTATAAAAGTTCCGTGAAAGCAGCTGAAGTTGGACCTTGGGGATACGAGTTGGAGGTAGGATCACCACAAGGTCCACAACCATAGATTAATTAGTTTATAGTTATAATGTGTTGTAGATGGAAATAATTAAAATTAATATATTTTATAAAATATCTGATATATAAGTCAATATCTTGAAACAGTAGAGAACACATAAATATTAGAAGAAGATAAAAAAAATTAGCTGGTAAACAGAATCAAATTGATATCTAAATTGTACTTATCTTAATGTGTTGATATTAGAAGAGTTATAATGTGTTGTAGATGTTAGATGTATGTAATTATCTGTCATTACTCGTATCTTAAGCTTAAAAAACTGCGGGTACCAAAAAATTTAGAACAAACCAAGATGAATTACATATCATATGACAATTGATACATGATATTAAATAGCAACAACGAACAAACAAACAATTTCATTTTATTTTTTTATCAAAAAAAAAACAACGAACAATTTTTTGTGTTTTTTCATAAAACCATCTTACATACAAGATGTTTTGTTCTTCTACAATTACAAATAAAATTTTGTAGATGGTAATAGTTAAAAAAATTTGTTCGCGAACGGATTGATCCGCCGCAACCTACTCCCATTCAAAATTTCCATCACTCCAATTCATAAAAAAAAAATTTGAAAGGATTTTATATTTTGACGTTTTTTTTTTTTTTGAAAGGATTTTATATTTTGATGTTCTCAGAGCAATTTTATTACTTCAGAATATTGCATGCTCCCGAAGACACAACAATGGTTTTTGCCTAATCTATCTGGACTCTAGATCAACCTTTTTTAATAATACTTGTAGATCCTTCATAATATTGCATGCATGTCTCTCAAGACCTAACAATGCCATCTAACATAGCTTGTATGTTCTAAGTTATAACTAATTTTTTAGTTGGTATAAAATCTAGGGAAAACCAGAAAAAATGATATCCAACACAAAATAAACATTTTAGAATTTATTATAACACTAATAAAAGTATAAAATATAGTACTAGATATAGAATGTGAAACAGAGCAAAGACAGTAAAAAAAAAAAAAAAAA
>VBRH01000039.1:57557-68522 GCA_014578085.1 Cardamine resedifolia | reverse complement strand
AAAAAAAAAAAAAACACACACACACATTTAATGCTAAGATCATAACTCTATTGATTGAATTATTGAGAGTAATAAACGTTATTTAAAAAACACTCACTAGGACGGTATCAAGACCAATGCGTTTACCGGCTTGAATGTTTCGAACACTGTCGTCGAAAAACAACTACAATACAAAATCGTTAAGAGACCGTTAATTTTTTTATTTTTTTTCTTCAGATTTTGGAATCTTATAAAGAGAATAAGTTTGACACTCACGGTTCTTTGAGGCTCGATGTTAGCGATTTCAAGAGCCTTTACTATGGCGGTTTCAGATGGTTTGCAGACAATAGGTGTCTTAGGCAAAGCGGAAACTGGGTTTTCATGATCGGATAAGTATCTGATTATGTCGAAGATCGTATCATTGTAATCATTAATGTTGACGCGATTAGTAGAATTTAATGAATCAAAGCAAACTATTCCTTCAAAACAGTCTTCTAAGCCTAGCTTTTCTAGGGCTCTAGCTGCGTGTAACTTATCTGCGTTCGTGAAAATCTACAAAAGATTCATATATATCTATATGAGAACACCAATTAATGACGTTATTTTTGTTTGGCTGTGATTTATAGTTAGAAGAAACATACGATCTTTCGAAGAGGCAGGCTAAGTAAAAGACTTCTTAAAATAGGATCTGGCTTGATGTTCTCATATGATAATCTCCCATGTACGAAACTGATATAAATAAGACAACTTTTAGTATCATCATCTAATGATTTGCTATATTATTGATAGAAATTTGATATATACCTGTGATACTCGTCGTAGTCGAAGTCATAACCTATGGCCTGAAAAATGAATATGATCAAACTCGATCAAGAATTAATCTATAAATAATTTGAAGTTAAAGAGACAAGTATATTTACTCGGAGACCGGCCATGGTAGTTCCATAATTCTTGTAAAGTGAATTAGACAACTCCAATATCTTACTCTTGTCGATTCCAAGCTTCTCCACCATGTAATCTACGATAAACCCCAATCGGAAACTCTCAGTACTCTTAATGATTTTGATGAAAACCTAATGACTTGCATAACAAGAAATTGAAATTGAGGAGAAAAAAAAGAAGTCACCTTTGATGTTCTGTCCACATTCTCTAGCAATCCCAGAGCTCAGAGGATAAAGGGTATCATCAAGATCTGCAAAATTCCCACAAAGTTATAAAAAATTTCAGAAGAAAACAGAGCAATTTGCCGGAGAATATCAAAAACAGAGCAATTCCTCTTTTACCAAATAAAAGGGTATCATATTTTGGGTACTCAATCTCCATTTTTAGTTGATGAGGATGATTATCGCTGGTTTTGTTGACTCCTCGAGAACCTTTATATACAGAGAGAATCTTGACTCAGTGACATCATGCTTAGTTAAAGAAGAGGAGGAAACAGAGATTCAGACAAAAATGGTGGGAACAAGACAGCCAAAGTGTGCAAGTCTAACTCTCCATGTTTTTGGGGATAAGGATTGTGTTTGATAGGCTCATTTCAGCGACCACTTATTATATAGATCTAAAACGGTTTCATAAGAATTCTTTTTAAAAACATACGTTATTTAAAAACGTGAAAACTATAAAAAAAAAAGTTTGACGTATAGGTAAAAAGGAAACGATCAAATAAAATGCTATTTTGACATCACAAAAAACAAAGTATTATAGAAATAATCAGAAGTAACGAAATAGAAAAACAAAAAGTTGTTTAAAAATGGTACTATATCAATCTTGACGTGGTTAAGAGCTCATATGACAATTAACAAAACCTATTTACAATGTAGTTTTATCATATGAAGTTTGAACTATGAGAATAAGTAGACAAAAGAATTTATTTCAGCTTGAACAAATGCATGTAACTTATATAGTTTCAATTTCTTTTTTTTTTTTAATTACCTATTCAACTCGAAAATATCAACACAAAAGAAGAAGCATACAAGTTTTTTTTTTTTTTTGGGTAGAAGAAGCATAAAAGTTATCGAACCTGATCCAAGAAACAGCTAATGAAAACGCGTGAGAGGACAAGTGGTGAGAGGCCAAACAAGGCAGAAGAAAGGGAAGGAGAAAGATTAGAGGCAAAAGACGTTTTATAGCAAAGCCAAACGCGGTGTTCTACAGTTCTACTTCCCATTTTTCTTTTCATATTTTTTTTTTTGTAATTTGGAAATTTCTTTTTTGGTTAATGCTTCTCATTTTTACGACAAAATAATGCTTCTCATTTTTTTTAATTTGTAATGTGATGTTTCTTATTTTACGACACAAAGGCTTCTCATTCTATTTTATTTTCAGTGGCAAATTTTTTTTTGTTCTTTGGCAAAATTTTCATGTGTTTCTTTTCAGTTAAAACATTGCTTCTTCTTCTTTTTTTTTTCTTTCCTTAAAAATTCCTTAGCATATTTTCAAATCTTCATATTTTTCATTCTATTTTATTTTCAGATACATTAGTTACTTTTTTTGATAAAGTACATTAGTTACGTTACGTATTCAATTTGAGCCAGAGTTACTTTGCTTCAACCGGAACTAAACGATGCACTTTTTCTGACCATGGAAATTTTGGTTTATCATCAATTTGTCAAATATAATATACAAACTTTATCAAAATAGTTATATAATATGCAGAATCTATTTATAGTTCTAAAATATCTACCTTCGGTGCCGGAATAAATATCTACCTTTGAATATATCATTCATCGCTACCATCATATATTATTTTCCAAAATTTATATGTTAAAACTGTATATTCGAATATTTTGGTAATATATTTTTCAGAAATTTGTTGCAAAAATTAATAACAGAACTAAAACATTTTTAAAATTATTGATGTTTGTTTAGTGACAATTTATTTTTAAAATTATTGATCATAGACAATAAACTATGATTTTGTTTTACCCGACTAGTAAATAACTGTTTTTACCACTTCATTTTATAGTTGTTGTAATTATAGTTAGTAATTGAGAATGATACAAAAAGAAAATCAAATCGAAAGGCTTAGGCGATCTGTTAATCGCTTGGCATGTGTGTGGTGTAAATGTAGTTAATACATCTATTGATATTAAGAAACTTTTGAACAAAAGAAACATGTGATGACTGATGGATGATATAGACCAACACACAAAAAAAAAAGGTTAAGACGATGAGCTGTCACCTTTTGTATTTTATATTATTCTTGATAAGTATATCTGTTTTGTTTTGTTTTCGAACAAACCCTTCAATAATTGAATAACGATGCTATCAGAAAATAATTGATCAACAAGAAGACTTGTACCACACGGTTTTGTTTCCTATAATAATTCCATTGTCTAGAATCTTGTTTGCATTTATATAAATAAATCACACTCATAACTCAATTCCCAATAAGTTATGAATTTGTCTTTCCGGTACCCTAGTAATCTTATTGTCCCTTTAAAAAAAAAAAAAAACTGATACATCAGAAAGATCAGGAGATGTGAGGAATGTTTTCAACATTTCCGTTGGGATCTAAATAGAGATAGACTCTTGAAATCCAACTCTTCCCGGTGGTACGATCACCACTGTCACATTTGGATTATCTCTTTCGATCAGAAAAATCTACATGTACTGTATAGCTCACCAAATATGAGAGCTTTAACGAACATCGTCTTCCACTCACAAGTTTTCTCGGCCTCTTTGGAAGACAATTTTGAACATGTTCTTTGAATCCGATCGAGTGGCACTAAAGTGATGGTTTTAACAAAAATCAGTTTGGTCTAATTTGATGATTTAATTTGGTTTGAATGATGTGAGTAAAATCACAACTTCAAAAGTTGTTTTCGTTTTCCTTCCGAAGTACAACATTACTATATTTTAATGTCCATGTTTTGTCAATGGTTATCCTTATACATTAAACCAAAATATTTACAAGAAAAATTTTACTCAACATTAGTAAGACTTGGGTTCTTATAAAAGAGATTTTAATAAATTTCAAGTTCCTATTCCATATAGAATTTGGTTTCATAATGCAACTAGACTTAAGTATTTACGAATCTAGTTCCAAAATCACCGACTCTAAATATGGTAATAAGAGGTTTTCTTCTGTGATGTCGAACCCATGATTGATTACACACCCAACAATTATATCAAATCTGCTCTTTCTACAATATATTAGACGCAGAAAAAAAAGAAGAAGACAAATTAAGATGGATAATAATATCGTTTTATTTATAGTCATGGGTTGTCTTGCTGTGAGTCTTCTCGCATGTTGTGTCGTCTCTGGTTGCACTCAGAAGAATCTGTCAGGTGCCGTTGACCTAGAAAAAGGTCAAACGGGAACACACGATGTTTCAGATTTTATGGTTTCGACAGCCTCTGCCACTACTGTTCTCGACACCGGCCATCATCACCATCAGGTTGATGCTCATCATCATCATCATCATGACAGTAGCGCCTTTTCTGGTGGCGGTTGTCATCATCATCATTAAAATATTCCCGTTTTGCAGCTTGTTTTCATATTGCTTGTAGATTTACTTTTTACAAAATAATTAACACAAAAAAACTTGGTTATTACAAGTTACAGCATTCATTATTCATTCAAATTTTCAATTTACATATTGCAAAAGGAGAAAGTTTTCTGATTTCTATATGGAGGACTACACAAATTTTTGTTTGTGTGGATACAACTCAATATTTAAAACGTTGAGAGAGGTTCTCATTCTCAACACTAAAGACGGTTGTTTCTGTAAGTAGGTTTCTTTACGTACTCTACAAGGAACAATTAAAAAAAAGAGAGAATAAATAAACAACATTCGTTTCCTCTTTCAAATCAAAAGAGAGTGGTTTGGCGACCGATTCTTCTCGGTAAACCAAAATTTTGATAAGATCTGATTTCACCACTAATTGTAGCCGTCACAATCACCATTCCCCAAGCCGTCGGCTGTATGGTTTGTGGACCGTGGCCACCGCTGTCGAACCACGACCACGAAGATAGCCTCGACGATGTGTTTATAGACGGAGATTCCCCAAACCTCGAGGAATGCTGCTCCGAACCGTTCATACTCAACCGAAACGACTCGCTGCTTCCTATCTCCGGTCCAGCTTCTTCCTCCGGTTGTTGCTGCGGACTCTGCGTAGCAGCTTTCTTAGGGATAGGAGGTAATCCTGGTTTCTTATTGCGGTTAGATGTAGTTGGTGCAGACGCTGTGGTTTCTTCTCTTGTTGGTGAGCCTATGGCTGATGAAGGCTGGCTTGAAGTGGATACGCGCTTTGAGTGACGTTTAGAGTGAATCTGAACTGGTGGTGGCTCGCCTCTAACATGACCATGCCAAGGAACAGCGGCTGAGACATCTTTGCAATGAAAATGTTCGTGTGATTGTGTAGTGATTGTTGATCTTTTGCCTGTGTCGGATGATGGTCGGTGACTGTCTCTTTTCCATAAGTAAACTTGAGAGTCTTCGCTCGCACAGATTATGTATTTCCCATCTTGGCTATACGAAGCCGAGATTTGACTGTTGGTGTTTCTAAAGCCTGTCAACAAAAGATTCAATTTGTGTTGTTGGTTGTTAGATTTCTGCATATAGATCAGATCATGCGGTTGTTTGTTTGTCGTTGGTGCTTGTTGAGATTTTTACCTTTGTATTTGTGAATAACTTCAGAACCGTCTAAAATTCTAATCCGCGAATCAGCGGAAGTGACAAGAACTTCAGATGGATTCACCGGGGAAAACTATAACGTATGAACTTATTTACATTAAATGTTGTTCACTCTCTCAAGTCTTAAAGGGGAATTTTTCGTCTTTTCGAAGAGACATACCTGAAAACTAGTGATCTTCCTTTTCGCTTGTGATTTCTTATTGCTCTGAATATCAATCTGATTAGTTTGACTCAGCTTACAATCTGTTCTACAGAAGAAGAAAAAACGTAGCAATGAAAAAGAGTATTCAACTGGAAATGATGTTTTATAATCAGAAAGAGCTCAGGAAGAACCTTCTGTATCGTAAGCACGGCAAATCCCTTTATGTGACCCGATAAGCGCACCCTTCAATATACAAAAAAAAAAACCCAAACTTCATCATGAAAAAACAAACAATGTGTTGGATTTTGCAGAGTACTGCAAGATACAGAGCAATACCTGACCGTCTGGAGTGTAGCAAGCAGCAGTAGCCATTTCATGAAGATCACTCCAATCCACAACATGTCGATCCTGTATGCTCCATATCCTTATCTTTGCGTCAAGCGACCCACTTATGAAATAGTTTTCATCCATTGGGTTGAATTGAATACATGTAACTGTTGTGAAATCAAAAGAGTCAATTGTCAAAAGGGGTTGGATGCTGCAAAATAGTTAGATGTGAATAAAAGCGGATCAAAAAGATGTGTCTCACCATAGTCATTGTGGGCAAACAATTTGAGACATGTTCTGGTTTCTAGATCCCATAACCTGACTGTTTTGTCCATGGAAGACGAAAGAAGAAGCTGAGTTTTGGACCATGATAGATCCAAAATCTCATCCAAATGACCCTTGAAAGAGCACACTGGCTTCTCGGAAAAGGAGAAGACAGTTTCAGGAACATGGACGTAATCGGGAATCTGATTGCTTCTTCTTCCCGACGAGCCTTTTCCTTTCTTCTTCTTTTCTACCACAGTTATCTCATTCCCAGCAAATGATCTTTCCACAGAGTCACAAAGTGAAGGATGAATGGGAGTAAGACTCCCTTCATTCATAGACATTAGTTCACATTCTTGAACCTCCCATACATTAATGACTCGATCCTGTCCTCCGCTCGCAAGATATTGAGCATCAGGACTAAACTTGATAGTCCAAACAGCACCTTCATGAGCTTGTATCTCTTGACACATATGCAAAGCGCTCAATTCCTTGTAAGACTTCCCTGTTGGCCTCACTTTTACCCACTCATTAGCTTTACCATGTTTATGATCTTTCCCCTTTTTAGGACTATCCGTGCTTCCATCGCTTACATCTTTATCCGCAACTCTTAAACTCATAGAATGAGCTACACCTTTGATATTCTTCAGCAACGCAGCTCCTCTTCTCTTGCTTAGCCTCACACTCTTTGAAAGATACGAATTGAATTTCCGAAGATCCATAAAAGGTTCATAATTTATCCTATTCACATTCTCTCTACGCATAAGCTCTTTAACCACAGGTGAATAACCAACACATTTCTCAAATTCTTCCAAAGTTAATTGCTTTCCCGTTTGTAAATCACTAAGCCTATTCCACATTCCATCTTCATCATACTCATTCACTATAAACTCCTTCCCAGTGTCAAGATTCTTAATCAAGAAAAACGCACCAAGCCTAGCTTTCGACGACATCACCGACGTCAATGCGTCGGAGCCACCACGAGAGGCTCTTCCATTTCTAAAAACCGCCGGAGATTGTTTAATTGGAGTTTGATACTGACAAATCCTGGCTCGTGTAGCTCCAATTGTTGAATACGTTCTTGTGAGACGCTGCTTTGAGATTTTCCCTAATAGCTCTTCTTTCCTCCGTTTCTCAACCAAAAATCTCTCAATATCTGATTCCGATCTCGACCTAGCAAGCATAACCGGAACTAAAGGAGCGTGATCATGATCGTGAATCTCCGATTCACCGTTAACATCGTCCTTACCTTCAACCTCACCATTCTTCTTCTTCTTCTTATCTTCACCATTGCTAACAATAGCTGCGTTAGAGACCACACGACGAATCGAAACAGCACCGACCATATCCTTATTGCTAACAAGCCCCATTCCGTGAAGAAGACGACGACGGCGCTCAGAAATCGATCCCGGAGCTGCCATCCAAATATCGTAATCAGGTGACATCGCCTGCGTACGAAACTTCCTAGAGGCGTTAGATACGGTGGTTAAGGAAGAGACGGCGGAGGAAAACGAGATTCGGCAATCGTCGAAATCTTCATCCTCATCGGAAGATGAAGCCGCCATGTCGAAAGTAAGAGCAGAAGAGAGACGATCATGAGTTTCGAAGAATCTATCGTCATCATCGTCTTCAAAATCTCCTAATCCTGCCCAGTTCATCGTCATTGTTCTCTTCCGACCCATCTTGTTTCCGCCATTACCAACCTCCATTATCTCCAGAAACCTAAATTGAAATTTTGATTTGAAAAAGTTTTAGCGATGATGATGATGATGATGATGGATTCAGGCAGCGTTATGAAATGATGGGCAAATCGGGAATTATGGGGGAAAGTGTTGAAGACGTGTTTCTCTTTGTAAGACATCCATCTCTTCACGTTTCAGTTTCAATTTCAATTTCCCAAAACTTATAATTATATAAAATTTTGTTTAATGATGATTCAACCCCAAAGATCGTGGAAGCATGTTTTGCCCTTCTTAGCAATGCATATAATTTACGTTTGGTTCGACTATAAATATATCATATGTTCGACTTTACTTGTAAAAGAGTTTAGATATTATTTTTAGGTTCGTTACTATTTTGGCACCAACTTAAGATTTTTTATACTGTTTTAAAAGTGAATTCTTGAACAAAACATATGAGTTAGTTGACTTGAAATTGAAGACCTTAAAGTTAAAAACTACATTCTACCAAATCTTTTCATTGGGTTTAGGCATTGACCAAGAAGACCATAATGCGAGGAAACTACATTCTACCAAATCTTGACCATCATATGCCAAAATGTTATACTAGGAAGAAAATCAATAAGCTATATCATCTTTTGTATTATATTGTTGGGTTGGTAAAAAACAAGTCTATCCTTAAAAAAATCAAAAATCAATTACTATTTACATAAAAAACGTATAATTTGGAGATAATTTTGAAAGGATAATGTATTTTGCGGATCGAGAGCAGAGTGAATATAGGTGACCAACCAAAAAAAAAACATGGGAAAGAAGATATGTATTACCTAAACAAACTTCTTAAAGAACATTGATTCTCAATTAACTTTGTACGAAAGACAGTTGATTAAACACAAGATTGGTTTACATGAAAGATCAGACTTTATAGATTATTAGATTTTGTGATTCTAACTTTGTTTCTGATCCAGAAAGAAGAAGATATATTAATTAAGAAGATTTGTTTTTTTTACAACTAATCAAAATCTTGTAAGTTGGAGGACTAGAGTTGCAAAAGGGTTGTTGCATTATCCGTATCCTTGTTTACAAACATTTCCAAGAAGCTCTCTAATCACTTTGGTTTTATGTTTGACAAGAATCAAAACGATAAGAGATTACATAATGCAAAACAGCTCTATCTACATCTTCATATATGTTTTGAGTCTAAACATCATATATGTCGTCACAACATTAGCGTTGAGAAGTATTGCTCAAATTCTTGATCAATTGTAGGATTCTTTGTGTCATGTAGAGTAGAATCTGCACACATGAAACCAATAAGTGTGAATTACCAGTTCAATAAATCAATATGAACAAACCAAAAACCGGTTTATTGTACCTTGGTTAACAGTCCATCTCCCAGAAGACAGAACAAAGTTAGCAGCATTACTACTACATCCTTTAGCTTCATCTTCTTCTTCTTCTTCTTCTTCTTCTTCACCACAGAGATAGAGAATGCTGTCAATGTCTTTCTCTGAATAATCCTCTAGCTTCTGATCAGTACCATAGATGAAATCGAGATGGCTTTCGAAACAGATCATCTTGTCTTCACCGCACGATCCAGATGATTCTTCTTTCATCTCAATCTCATTGTTACATTCCATAGAAGTTGCTGAGTTCACATAGGACATGGAACACTCTGAATCAAGCACCGAGCTTCCATTGGTATTGTCAGAACAAGCGACATTGGCAAAACAAACATGTTTTGACAAAGGTAATAATGATAACTCCGATTGATCTGTCTGAAATTTCCTCTTCTTGTTAACCTCAGCTGCTTCCATTTTCAACACATTTTTACCACTTGTGATCATGTGATGTAAACTGCAAGAAACCGTGACAACAGAACCATATTAAGAAGATAAACATATAGTGAATGGATCTTAATTAATCATCAAATATATGAATCGAGTTTATTGATCTTTCTAAATCTCAATTATTAAAATAAGCTAAGATCAAAAGTACAATACTTTAATCATCCTCTGCAGCTGTGATTTTAGTCAACAATTGACATGAATACATACAGGTTACTAATTAATCATCCTTTGTAGCTTATGTTTAGTAGAAGCAGAAAAAGAAATTTGATCTCTGAAGAGTTAGTTAAAACACTAATTATACATATTGAGATAACAGAAATACTTAGAGATCTAATATTTGGAAATAAGTAAAAGGAAAAAAGATTGAGAAACTATAACCTGTTAATCTCAGATGGCTTCTCGTTATCTACTTCCTCTTCAGGCATAGATCGCTGAGAGAGAGACTTCAAAGATAATTGTTTTCTTTCTCTTTTAAAAATGCTCTTTCCCATTTCCGAGAGCCGGAAGGAAACGAAAACCTTTTTTAAAATATAAATTAATCATTAAAAGTACGACGCTCGACGTAAGTGCGTGTACTCCACGACAACCTTAATCCGTCGATCTCGTCTATGTGGGCGCGTGTACTAATATCTCGGTGTTGGTGAGGTGACCCATCTCCGTTCACGGGACCGTTTTAATTTTTTTATCTTTCGCTCCATAAGTTTTTGTTATTTGTTTTTACATTTGTCCCATAACGATCTTATTGGCTTTGGATGAGGGTATAATAAATAAATATTTGTCATTTACCAAATTAGCTGCTTATATGGGCTTTTGGATGAGGTATAAATATTTATCATTTACCATCTTTTTTTTACTTTGTCAACTCGATTTCTTACATTCTTTTTTTTGGATTGAAAGTCAACAAGAAAATTTTGTTTTTCTAAAAATAGAACAACTTACTTTTATGAAGAATTTTTTTGAATTTTTGTTTTCTTAACTTCGCTTCATACAAATTGATTGATGAAGCTTTGTAGTAATGATAAAAAAAAAGCCATTTTTAGGAAATTTAGAGAAACTTCTTTAGTGGCAAGAAAAAAAAAAAAAAA
>VBRH01000039.1:36763-57533 GCA_014578085.1 Cardamine resedifolia | reverse complement strand
AAAAAAAAAAAAAAAGAGAGAAACTTCTTAAGTAGTTTGTGGTGTTTTTGGATTTTTTTTTTTTTAAATGTGGTATGCCTTAAAATGTTAGCTCTATAGTCTCGTACCATAATGACAAAATGGTATTTTAGTTATTTAACAGGTCTGGTCTACTAGCTAATGCAAAAATATCCTACTAACAATTTATAATTGATGCGTCATAATAATGTACTGGATCACGTGCCTCGCATATGCACACGAGAGCATCATATGGGTCTGTCTGATGATTTTCGCTATCATCATTGCAACTCGTAAGAAGAAAAGCTGACACCAGATCTTCCTTCGTTAACTGTTTTCAGCTCCAGCTTCTGAAACGGACTGGCCAAAAATAAAATAAAATATCAAAGTTTTATCAACTTCTCTATACCCAAAACATGAAACAACAGATTATAGTTTGTAAAACAGTGAGGAAGATCTTGGACTAACCTACTGTTTGGATCATAATAGAAACCGCTGATGGATCCGTCGCTGCAGGAGAAGCATACGTAGTAGAATCCAGCTATTGTTAGTCCACAATCTGTGCCAACATTTACAAAGTATTGCTCTTTCCATCTCTGCAACCACCAGCAAAATAAAACCGGACATTGCAGGAATTATGGTATATTTTTCAGAGACAATGATGATCAGAATCGATACGAAATTTTTTGAGAGTTTTACCATAAATATGTAAGGGTAGTTGTTAAGATCCAATTGCCTGCCACCTTCTGACTCAACTTGTCCCTGTGGGATTAAGTCCAGAATGTTGCTGAAGATATGTTACTGACTCTACAAAGCAAGTTACTCGAGTCGAGCGTTACCTGAAGAGGCGAAAAAGATGGGAACTTTGACCAATGTCTCATATCATCTTCTCTCCTGTGACAAACAAAATTTATTCACGATAAGAAATCATCAGTTTCAAATCTTCAAGAAAAAAGGGGTTGGGACATACGTGGCTTCCCATTTTCCGGTGTAAAAGGTATAATTCTTTCCATCAACAATTTCCCCTTCCCAGAAGGTTATGACCTGTGCATGCACAACGAGAGTCAAGAATCGTTTCTCGTAATCGTATTCCAAAGGGAAGACAACAAAGGGGAAAGAGTGTAAGAGCTTACAGGAGTGTCTGCCATGGGAACGTTTAGAGCTTCCATGGTGCCACAAAGATAGCCATGTTCAAGGTCAATTCCCTGTATCTGAACGTTAACTCTCCAAGCTTCCTCCTTTTGTTGATTAGAGACGTTTTGCGTACCAGAAAATGCCTGCAGCATTTAAAAAACATGTGCGTATGCCACAACTCAAAAGCCCTCATCTTTATGTTCATTATGAATTACAATCTCTTAGAGCCAATGAATGATCTACAATTCCTACTAGATATAAGTGCACTTGGATTTAGCATACAGGTCATCATGAAAAAAGATATCAAGCCAGTCAAAGCAGACAAAGCCAACTTCTACTTCGTATAAAAAGAAATCAGCATTACTATCAAACCTTTATGAAGTAGAGTTTCGATTACTACTACAGTCGATCGACTGAATCAACAGAAAATAGGCTATTCTTGTGATTTCAAGTATTCAGAACTTCTCAACCCTCAGAGCAATTTCACCTTATACGATCCTGCTTACACATAAGGCTATGTTCATACATAATCACAGATGCACAAGCATAAATACAAGAATAGAGCTCCTTCTAGTCCTACAATATATGGTCAGACATTTATGAATTCAATTAAGAGATACCAACCCATTACAATCCTTAGAAAGAAAATTTCAATTTTTAAACATATGATTTAAGCAACAACAGTTTTGTTCATTCATAAATCGTTTTACCTGGCCGGCGCCGAGAAGTGAGCTAGGCTGAAGTGGTGATCGATTCCCAGGATCAGTTCCTAAATGGCAACAAATCAAGTGAATGAGCTAGAGCCACAAAATAGGTAAAATAGAACAAATCGGAAAACTCAAAATTTTAAAAAACTTGAAGAAGCGAGAAAACCTGAAACTTGAGCAGGCGTGTTGCTCTCCACAACTCTCACCGGCATTTTTCTTCCGCTCTTTGCCGTCTGATAAAAATCCGATCTTTGTTTTACTCTGTTTTTGCGACCAAATCAAAAATCGATGAGCTCAAACGAGACGGGCTCATCATGCCCGGTTTTGGTTGTCGAATACATAATTAAACCGGAATCATAGACCGGATTAGGTTCACCGGTTTACTCTCTCCACAGAAAAACCCACTCTTTTCACAAAACCCTTTCTTTCTTCAGACGCTCTTCACTCTCTCCTCGCCGTCGCCTCCGAATTCCGAGGTAATATGAATTGGGTCATCTACGAGTTGATATATGCTTATGAGTTCTCAACCCATTAGCTCTGATACAGTTGTGTTGTTTCTCTCTTTTAGGAAGAAGCTTTTCCATCTCTGTTATGGAACTTGCTCTATAAAAATCTAACCTTTGGACCTCACTTCTCGAATTCCTCACCTTTTTCTAGACGCTTCTATCACCATTTGAAACCAGATGTTGCTTCTGAAACAGAGCTCAGCTGCTGTTCTTGTCGTTGGAAATACAACTCCTGTCCTCCACACTTCTCGCTTCACCTACAAAGTTGGACCTTTTCCATCAAGCAGAACACACTCGTCCCAGAGTTTCACCATGGCAAATTTGCACAAACGGCTTTCTTCTCCATCTGAGAAATTCAATCCGGTGTTAGCCTGCAGTGCTTCAGCGGTGCCTTGTAGTAGCTCTCATGAGGCTTCTCCTATTAGGTTCCTATATCTCCTTTAATTTTGAATTTGGGTGCAGGGCGTCTTTTTGTTTGGATATACGTATAATTAGGTTGCGAATCATATGTTGTGTCACACATTATAACAATTCTTCTCAAAGTCTTTATCTTTTATTTTAAGTGTCATGGACTTGAGAATTTGCATAGCTATTGTGGTTAAGATAGGATCTTACCAATTGCAATGAAGAAAGTAGTGAATAAAGCAACTGTGCTTCTCAGTAGTTTTCGTTTCTCTTGATACTAGACACGAAGATTTGAAATTGATAATATTGGGGAAGGAACTATTTTCTTATGTTGTTTTTTTTTCTTTTCTCTTTAAAGTGAGAATAAAGAGGATAAGGATGTCCATGGAGTTTCTGAGATTATTGTGGGAGTTTTAGGGGGTGGCCAATTGGGTCGTATGCTTTGCCAAGCCGCTTCTCAAATGGCAATCAAGGTGATGATTTTAGATCCTTCAGAGAATTGTTCAGCAAGTGCGTTGTCTTACAGTCACATGGTTGATAGCTTTGACGACAGTTCTACTGTTGAAGAATTTGCAAAAAGGTCTCTTATTTTGTTTTCTTTCTTGAATGCTTCATGTTCAATTCCTATTATCTTAGTGACAACATTGACGGTTGTTTTTTCTTATTGTCGTAGTTAGATGTGGAGTCTTGACCGTGGAAATCGAACATGTTGATGTGGAAACATTAGAAAAGCTTGAAAAACAAGGAGTGGACTGTCAACCAAAAGCCTCTACTATCCGGATAATACAGGTTTCCTACCCTCTCTAATTTTTTTCATCAAATTGAGTGTATTTTTTCATAGAGAAAATGAAATATCTTTGTTATGAATAATTGATGTTTGTCATGCAATGTTGATTATATGAGAGATTTTGATGTTTCAGGATAAATACATGCAAAAAGTTCATTTCTCTCAGCATGACATCCCACTTCCAGATTTTATGGAGGTCAGGCCTTTGTTTATGCTTTGTTGAAAACTTGAAAGAATCACTCACGAAGTTCTCTGTGAATCATGAGGGGTTTGTTAAATATTTTAACCCTAAGCCTTGCCATGACAGATAGACGATATCGAAGGAGCAAGAAGAGCAGGTGAACTTTTCGGTTACCCTCTTATGATCAAGAGCAAACGATTGGCTTATGATGGACGTGGAAATGCAGTGGCCAACAGCCAAGATGGGCTTTATTCTGCTGTGACGGGTAATCCCTTAACTAACCATATGTAATGTGGTTTCGTAATTCACAGTTTCTAACAATGCTCTCACGTGGAACTTGCAATTTATCTGGCGAAGATGATTGTTTTGTTATCTGAAACAATCCTTGGCTTTTATTCTTAAGTCATTATTAAGTCCTGATACCTGTGTTTGGTAGTAGATATCCTAATGACTTGCTTTAGTTTTACAAGGTAACCTTTATTTTCCTGCTTTTGCTTCAATATTTTTTTCTCTTTTTTCTAGCTCTTGGAGGTTTCAGTCGTGGTTTGTATGTCGAGAAATGGGCACCTTTTGTCAAGGTAAATAATGATAAAATTAGTTTACTTTTTGTAACTTATTTAGCTCTGATGTCGATAATCATTTAGATATCAAATTTTAGGAGTTAGCTGTTATTGTGGCTAGGGGAAGAGATGGTTCCATGGTTTGTTACCCCGTTGTTGAAACTGTTCACAGGTAACACATAGGCTCGACTGAATATTAATATAAGATTGAAAGATATGGTAAACGTTTTTACTTTCTACTAATACACCTTGAAATGCACTCTAGGGATAACATATGCCATATAGTTAAAGCACCTGCAGATGTGCCTTGGAAGATCAACAAACTTGCCACCGATGTTGCCCAAAAGGCTGTCGGTTCTTTAGAAGGCGCTGGTGTTTTTGCAGTTGAGCTGTTCTTGACAGAGGATAGTCAGGTATTCTCATACACTTTAGGCACTCTACCTTTTATTTTTATTTTAACTTTGAGTCTTAGTTCCTTTCAGATCCTGCTAAACGAAGTTGCACCTAGACCACACAACAGTGGCCATCAAACGATCGAGTGCTGTTATACTTCACAGTTTGAACAACACTTACGGGCTGTGGTTGGTCTTCCACTCGGTGATCCGTCAATGAGAACTCCAGCCTCCATTATGTACAATATTCTGGGCGAAGATGATGTAATGTATTTTTGTCTTTGCGTTATCGTTTGAAGTTTCTTCATAATAATATTGACTGCATCATCTTCTTATCTGTTTAATGAAACATGCAGCGGCTTTTTGGTTTCAATTTTCAAATTTCAGGGAGAAGCTGGTTTCAAATTAGCTCATCAGCTTATTGCAAGGGCTCTATGTGTTCCAGGAGCATCTGTTCATTGGTATGACAAGCCAGGTTAGATTTTTGTTCTCTTACATTTTCTTGTGGTATGTTGTCAGTTTTTGTGAACTGTATGATAACTCACGAAGCTTGTACAATAAACTCTGATTGCCAGTAATGAGAAAGCAACGGAAGATGGGCCACATCACTCTTGTTGGGCGGTCTATGGGTGTTTTGGAACAAAGGCTACATCGTATATTGAATGAGGAAAGCCATCAAGTACATGGTCAGTTTCCATAGCATATTTTGGTATCCATAGTCCATTGGCTTATAGTGTCTAAATGCCTTCAAACATATTTCACCAAAATCTGTTCTGTAACTAGTTTGCGAAACTATGTATCCACATTTTCTTGATTGTTGAAAAATTTCAAAGTATCTGACCGACTTTTTGTTGCTTGTTGTTTAAACATTTTGCAGAGACACCTCGTGTTGGTATCATTATGGGTTCAGACTCGGATCTTCCTGTTATGAAGGATGCTGCCAAAATTCTGGACATGTTTGGTGTGACACATGAGGTAAATATTAAGATCTGCTCGAAATATTGAATTTTGCACGCTTGCATGAATTAATCACAATCGACTGGGGCAAATATAAGAAAGCTGAAATTTGTTATGTCATGTTTCATGGAGATTATAGTATCTACTATTTTAGATAAATTGTTAGTGGTATTAATTTCAGGAACAGCTCCTCCTATCAAATTGAAGTGTTTCTCCTTGTTTAGTACCCAAAAAGAAAAAATCATCTTGAATGTTGCGATTTGGTTGAAATAACTCATCATTGGTTAACAGGTAAGGATAGTTTCAGCTCATCGCACCCCGGAGATGATGTTTTCATATGCAACCTCAGCTCATAGTCGAGGCGTTCAAGTCATAATTGCAGGTGCTGGTGGTGCTGCTCACTTACCAGGTATGTCTTAAACATTGACCTCAGCTTGACCCTCCCCACAAGATTTTACCTTAAAGTACTGGAAGTTCTGAAAAGGGTTTGCTTTTCGTTCTTTGAAATTAGGTATGGTTGCTTCACTCACTCCTTTGCCCGTGATTGGTGTCCCTGTTCGCGCTACCCGTTTGGATGGAGTTGATTCACTTCTCTCCATCGTTCAGGTACACACCCATTGCTTCATAATTAACTTCACCTATTACATTGTTTGCATCATATATGAATTGATATTTGTTCTGCGATTTTATGTTACCAAAGATGCCAAGGGGTGTTCCTGTTGCAACAGTTGCAATAAACAATGCGACCAATGCAGCCTTGCTTGCAGTCCGGATGTTGGGTATCTCTGATTCTGATCTAGTCTCAAGGTTCTTCTTTTCTTCTTTTATTTTCTTTTGTTACATAGATTCCAGATTGAACAATGACCTTAAGTTATCTTGGTTTTGTTTGGTTTGGTCAGGATGAGTCAGTACCAGGAAGACATGAGAAATGAGAACATGGTTAAAGGAGAGAAACTTGAAACACAAGGCTGGGAATCGTATTTGAACCAGTGAATGTTACTGGTCAGAGCTCTCATCGCGATTGATTTTGCTGAAAATATCTTAAAGAGTGATCTGAGAGTTGGCCTCAGTTCTTGAGTTAGTCTCTTGTTGTTGTTGTAATTGCCTTTCCCTTTTAGTGACGGCACAATCAACTGAGGAGTCAATATAATTGAGTCTGTTTTTTTCCAAAGGAAATTATTTCCATTGTTAAACGAAAAAAATGCTTTAAAATATTAACTATAAAAGACATTTAGTTCTAAGACGAAACACACAGAGTTATCCAAACGTGACATAGAGAGTTACTTCTTAGAAATTCTTTTCACAAATCAGAAATTAGCACGAAATGTTGAATCCTTTAGACAGAAGCAGAGGTTGGAAACCATTTCGAAGAGCAGCTTCCCAAACTCTGGGAGGATTAAGGATTGAATTGTCGAGACCACACTCGTGTTCCTCCCAACCTTCAAGCGCGTGTACTATCCCACCAACTCTCCACGCGCTCATCACTCTCCTCGCCAGCCAATTCTATAATATATACACACACATCATACTAATCTGCTACTTGTGTTTGACATTTACGTTTATAACATGGTTAAAATATTTTAAAAGTTGTGGATTAGTTAAGAAAAACAAAGAATATAATAACCTAAACGCTACATAAAGCGAAACAAACAATAGTGATTGTTTTACTAGAATTGAAAATGTATGTACCTCACAAGAATCAATGTTTTGGGCAGAGTGAGGGATGATCATAGCCGGAGTGGTATGGTAAAAGCAATCTTTTCGTAATTTTGTAGGAGGAAATTGAGAGAAAGGAAGAAAAAGTGTTCCTTCTTTTGCCATCTTCTGCTCTTTTTTGCTTAGCCCATCTCCCACCAACCAAATCTACATCATATATATCTTATATATTTTCATGTAATCTTTGAATAAGTTATTATTAGTTTAATGACATTTGTAATTTACACATACCATTGGGGAGTAATTAGTTGCGAGCACCAGATTTTCCTTACAATTATCGTCCAGGACTTCGGCAAGCATGGAATGCTCTTCCTTGCGTAACACCATCACCTATTTATTTTAATTTATCGAGCATGAAAAGTGATAACCGAGTATAATTTCTCTAAAATATGAATTTGATTATTAAAGGAATGCTTTAAAATGTAGAAAACTAAATGTATATATTTAGCAAGCTGAAACCAAATCATAAAACGAGATGCCAAAATTGACTTGGACTTAAAGTAGACAACGTGACATTGTTTACGTCTCAAAATTAAGGCACCTTTTAATTTGTGTTACGTAAATTACCGAGAAGAAGCATATACGCAAAAAAAAAACCCTAATTTGTGTAACTTAACTTTATCAAAAAACAATTAACGCACCTATATATCAAAGGATTAATTAGATAGTGGCATAACGTTTATTTATATGGAAACTCCGTTGACTTTATATACGTTCGGTCCTATTCGCACGTGCAAATTAGCTTTATCCTTTATGTATACATTTACAACTAGAGAAGAAAAAAACGGTCCATCCAAATTGAAACCTTTGTTCAATCCCTCCATTTGTCAAAATAAATAAATAAATAAATAAATAAATATGTACCGTGATGGCATTTTGGCAAAGAGAAAAGACAATGGCACGAGCCACCTTTGTGATTTGGCCTCTAAAGAGAACCTCTTTGGTCCCAACAGGAATGCTATGAACCACAACCTCAGCTGCAAGACTGTTTCCGTCCACTATCCTTATCTTTAGCTTTGGATGCTTCCTTACGTACATTTCTCCATTCCCATTTAATTCTTCTCCCTGGAGGATATTTGTTATTAGGGTTTATCATATAGAGCCTATACCTATCCTTAAAAATTTGCAAAACATAAGAATAACCAATTAATGTATTAACTAATTTCATGCCTGGTTCAATAGCCCCAAACTAATTACTCTCACACCCTTCTTCTCCGCTTCAAGAATAGCCGACTCTATCATTTTGTTGATACATTCTTTCTGCTTCTGTGACATGTACTGTTCATTTGCAAAGAAAAATTATTACAAGACGTGAAATTGTTTGATGTTGTAAGATTAGAGAAGAGAAGAGAGATATATACATGAGATGAGAACTTGGGAAGAAGGTGGGAGTGAAGTGTGAGATCACGGAAGCGGTTTCTCTCAAAGACAAAGGTCCGAGAAGAGAAGGAAGTGAGAATGAAGGAGAGGATAAGAGTGAAGGGCTTCATGAGGAATAGGTAACACCGAGAAGAGAGCGGGTGTGAGGAGAGGGAAGCGAAGCCGAGCCTGAGATGGTAAATAGAGTCGAGTGATGTTAAATGGGTCAGATGAATAGCATCAGGCTTCTCTTCTTCTTTCTCCAACGATGTTTCGTACAATGAGTCACTACACTTGTCGGTGGTCCCGTAAATGTAGTCGTATATTGGCATGAATAAAGAGTAGTTCGTCCTGAATTGCGTGTGATGGAGCGAGTGAAACCTACAATTATTATACATACTTAGTCTTGAATTATTTTTAATCATATCACTATGAACGTTTAAAGTATGTAAAAATACCCGATTTTCACGTATTTTAGAGATTAATATGGATTTTGGTCCGGATCATCGATTATATTCTTAAAAAATGTGTTCAATGTTTAGTAACCAAAACTTCTAGTGTTTTCATCAAATATTATTCGTAGATTGTAATTTGTAAGTCCAAAAGTCAAAACGCTTGTTGCGATTACTATTTGCCAAACTATATCTTTTAAAGCTTTACTTTTTTTAAATGTGAAAATAGTACATAAATTTAAACTCGTTCCAAAAAGTTGTGGTAATAGTGAATTACTATGCTAGTATTTAAGTACTTACGAGGGAGTGTAGCAGAGGAACTTGAGAGGAGGTAAAAGAGAGAAGAAAGATCTCGGAATGAGCTCGAAGTTGCAGTGACCCATATTGTTCATAAAATCTATGTAAGTAATGTATGCGGCAATGGAAACGACCGAGACTGTCCCACATAGCAAAGTCGTTACTAGAGGTAGACCCAAGATTAACGTATATCCAATGTGCTCTGCAAACGGATGTACCACCGCTGCAATCAAGACCCATGGTTTAGAATTTGTCGCACGTATTAATAAAATTATTTAAGATAGTGAACATATTTTCCAATTCATTTGATATTGTTTAAAACTGACCCATTTAAAATTGTTATGAAAAGTAAATTTAAGGTAACAAATAAATCCACAAAATCATGTAAATGCTTAGTTAATTAATCATCATTCCAATTCATTTTATTAACTAATGGTATTAATAAAATTATGTAAGATAGTGAACATATTTTTCCAATTCATTTGATATTCTAATGTTTAAACCTTAACCATTTAAAATTGTTATGAAAAGTAAATTTAAGATGACAAATAAATCCACAAAATCAATCCATATGAAAAAACCAAACGGTCCAAACCATAACATAAAACGACATCTATTATGAAAAATAAAGAGGATGTACGTACAAGTGATCGGCTCGGTGACAATAGAGGAGTGGTGGTGAGAATGGTAGCGAGAGTAGAGGAAGTGGTGGTGAAGTGCTCGGTGAAACCAGTAGTAGATGAACTCGACCGGGCCAGCATGGAGGAGAGCGACTAAGATCGCTCCATCGGTTCGCCAGAAGGGAATGGTATTGGTTCCTAAGACGTAAACTTTGGTTAAGTAAACAATAAGAGAGTTTAAGATGATCTGATCGTCCCAGGTTCGTTCTCGGTCGACTTGGTCAAACTCTATGGACTTGTTCACGATCCGCTTGGTTCCTTTCGCAGTCCGGTAACGGGAAAAACTTATCCATACTTGGCTATGAACAATCCGCCACATCGTCATGGCCACTATCAAAAGTTTCTCGTGGTCTCGCATGGTTGCATATGAGTAGACGCTGTCAATAACCAGCGGGGCCAACACCAAGTACTGCATTATTTAATCCATATTTTATACTAACATTATGACTAAACGGTTAACATAAGAAACGGATAGTAAATTGATATATTTGAACATGTTATAAAGCAAAAGGGACAATGAAAGAGACCTTAAAGCTTCCAAGAGGTGTCCATGGCCAGTCCGAGAGAAGACCTGGTCTCGACGCCATTTTTTCTTCGAACAATGATTGATGATTTATTCTGTCAAGTCCTTCCAACTTCTTGTGTGTGCGTATGTATATATATACAAACACATGCATAGTTAGAAATTTTAACTTAGAATAGATCGAATCACAATCACATGTGAGGTACATGTGAGAGTTCCTTTTTCCGAAAGTCTAAAAATATTTTAAACCTATAGCACTAAATGTAACAGATAAGAGATCCCATTTTATTGGTGGGGAGTTACGAGGCCTCATTCTTCATTAAAGTTCCTTTGAATCTACACGCTTCCCCAATACTAAGCTATTCATTTGACTATACAAATTTGGCATATCCCAACTTCTGGACTAATTCCTTAATTACTGTTTTTTTATTCTTTCGTTAATTGGTTTCTTATTGAAAGCTGTTTTTTCTCACCGAAGCTGGGGTCTGTTTTATACTACATCTTTAGTCGTTATAGGACTAACTATCTACAAGTATGTTGTTAGGTTAATACTTTTTCACAGCGCTCGAAACGGTAAATCAGGGAAGTGATAGCCGAAAGCTAATCACTAATTGCCACTATATAATATGGTTATAATTAAAATTGTTTTCAACATGAATACTATGGAAAAAACCGATGATAAACTTTTGGTACTAATATTATAAAAAAAAATTTAGTACTAAAAGTTCTTTCAACAGACTCTCTACATGATTAGACAATGCAGCTACATAGCTTATACAGTTATACGTCATGGGCATAATTACTTTCAGGAGAGTAGCTAGGGACCATGCATGTATATATTTATCTTGTTATTTCGTAACTTCAGTCATAGAGCTTTATCTTTGTAGAATGCGTGTTTTGTCTTCTCATTGCTTAACTTGGCTAAGCTTTGCAAAAATCATCACCCACGCCACATGTCTAGTGCTTATGGAAATTAAGTAATTGCAATGTTAAATTATGAAAACTCGATATAACCATTCGATCAGAACATCACATTGAATTTTTCCGATGTTCTTATTCACCTTTAGCTTTAAACAAAATTTAACCCAAAAATAAAAGTTTAGGGAAACTTTTTCGTTGTGTTTTTTTTTTTTGGTTAAATAACGTTTTCTTTGTGTTATAGAAACTGTAATAATATATTTGAATGCTTCATTAAAAGAAGAGATAGTTTCCTAATCCTCTGTTTCCAATCGAGTGTTACCTCTTGAGTGTTGTACAAGTACTTGTCTAAACTTCCATTGGGCATGTAATCGTACACGAAAAGAAGCTCGCCTCTCCGGCGACAATAACCCAATAGAGGCACTAAGTTTTGGTGACTCATTCGACCGATACTCACGATCTCTGACACAAACTCTTTCATCCCTTGTCGGGACTCGTTTGAGACTCTTTTCACGGCGACCTCCAACTTCTTCCCCGGCATCACACCTTTATAAACCCTCCCGGACCCGCCAGACCCGAGAAGATCCTTCTCCTTAAACCCGTTTGTCGCGTAGTACATATCCTTGTACCTAAATCTGTTTTTTCTAAACTCTGTTTCCCAATCATCGAGCTCCTCCGCAAACTTTTTCTTCCTCCTCATGAAGAAGCAGCCAAGTAAGATCAATGAGAAAATCAAAGAGAGGGAAAGCAACGGTACACCGATCTTAAAAAAATCAGAGGTTTTCTTGGGCTCGAAGCGAGGAAGCTTCGGAAGTTTCGATAAAGCCAATGGTGGAGCCTCCCCGCTCAACCCGAAACTCCACCCAAGAACAAAATCTTCCGAGATAGGAGTACCACTAGCTGACGAGAAACCCACAAACATATCTTGGAGAATAACAGAGGAAAGATCTCTGACAATCGAAACAAGAGGCTTTTTAGGTTTATCTTCCTTAAATGGAGCCATCGTCACATCGATTTTATTCGTACGTCCGTCGTAATCAACCCAAACTTGCATCGGCTTACGACTGATCAAACTCAGATTCTTGAATTGGCCTTTCTCATCCCACCACCCAGCCGGCGAGCTTTTCACCGAATACAAACTATTTATGTTGATTCCGACATGGTTGTCGTTGGTATCATTGAAATCTGGAGTAAGTACCGTATCCAATTCGACAGCGAACACATGGTTCGTGTCTTTACCGTTGTTTGAGCTGTTGAAGAGACCAATGTATTGGATTGGATCGCCAAAAGGGAGGCTTGCGTTAGGGGCAATGACGAAGGCGATGCCATGGCCACTAAGTTGCTGGATCAGAGAGTAAATAGCAAAGACGAAGGTTGTGGAGAAAGAAGAAACGGGGCCGTGTGGAGAATCTTTGAACCGGATTGGTTTGGTGTAGAAAGCGTGACCGGTTTTTTGCTTGGTCGAATTGGTTAGCCTCAAGAGACCATTGGGTGTGACGGTGGCGATCCCTTGGATGGTTATGTCAGTGAGTGGACGAAAGCCATTGTAAGTGAAGTTGAGACTTTGGGAAGAGGATTTTAAAGAATGAAAGAGGAGGTTGAAGATGAAGAGCTTTAAGAACATGGCTTCCTCTGCTTCACTGCTCTGTTTTTATTTTTTTCTTTAAAGATTCCTTTGGTTACTTAAGTTATTATTTGAAGTCGTAAGTAAAGAAATACAAGACAATTTATAGTGTGAAATGTGAGTGGAAACGTTGTCCTTTTTTCCGGGGGCAGAATTAGGCTACTAGCCATAGAAGGCCCATTTAATTAGGGAAGTGTCCATGTAACATTAGAACTTAAGTAGCTCACAAATTTGGGGTGATGCCGAATTTGCTCTTATTGATGAGTATCAGCCATTTAAAATAATACTACTGTATATCACTCCCTCTTTAAGAAAAGAGAGACCCATAAGAGATTTCGATGTGACCAGGTTTGAACAAGATTCACTTGAATTTCAATGTTTAACCGTTCACTTCAGTTGCAGAATAAGTCTTTTTTTTTTTCTTGTTCATTTGGAACAGAACGATGAGTTACATAAATAGTAAATACCATGTCAGAAACAACACAAAATATACTTTAGACGGCTAGAAAAAACAGATGGTCATTGCATCAATTTTTTTTGAGATTGTATATTTATTCTAATGCATGTATGTATAATCTCAAAACCCTTGGCCATAATATTCTTTAGCTATAATATTCATTGGACAAAAGTTTCAATTATTTTACCTCAACATACGCTTACATATATCTACATGATCCCATATCGTCTGGATAGTCTCTACATATGAAATAGTACAACACACAAGAAACATTCTAATATTCAACAAATTCACCTCCCACCGGAGAGTAGAGAATCAGCGATGGAAGAACCACCGGTAAACCCTTTAAAGACGGAGGAAGAATACGACATCCCTAATTCACTAAATCCGTCATGGACCCCAAACATCATCCCACTCCCGGACAAGTCCAACGGTGTCAATTCTGGTAACTTTGCATCTCCTCTTAGATAATGTAGGACTTGTCTCATAGTTGGTCTAGCTCGTGGGTCTGAGTGAGAGCACAAGAGACCTAGTTTCAATACCATCTCGACCTCATTTTCGTCATATTCGGAACCCATATTCGGATCTTTAGCAGCCAAGATGCTTCCCTTGGTCCATAACCCGAAAACCCAATCCACGAGCAAGAACGTTTCATCAGTCTCGTGCTGGATCTCGATAGGACGTCTACCGCACGCTACTTCTAGTAAGAACGCCCCAAATGCAAAAACATCGGTAGCGGTCGTGGCACGTCCTGTCCGAGTGTGTTCAGGAGCTAAGTATCCCAATGTTCCAACAACGTGCGTCGTCTGAGGATCTGACCCGTGATCATATAACCGAGCCAAACCGAAATCCCCGAGTCTCCCATTGAGCTCTCCGTCTAACAAGACGTTGCTGGCTTTGACGTCTCGGTGAATCACCACTTGTTCCCATTCCTCGTGAAGGTAGAATAAGCCAGACGCAACGCCTAGAATGACCTTAATTCTCTGTTTCCAATTGAGAGTTACCTCCGGAGTGTTGTACAAGTACTTGTCTAAGCTTCCATTGGGCATGTAATCGTACACGAGAAGAAGCTCACCTCTCCGGCGGCAATAACCCAATAAAGGCACTAAATTCCGGTGACTCATCCGACCAATACTCACGATCTCCGCCACAAACTCTTTCATCCCTTGTCGGGACTCGTGCGAGACTCTTTTAACAGCAATCTCCAACTTCGTCCCTGGCATCACACCTTTGTAAACACTCCCGAACCCACCAGATCCGAGAAGACCCTTCTCCTTGAACCCTTTGGTCGCGTAATACAGATCCTTAAACCTGAATCTGTTCTTCCCAAACTCTTTTTCCCAATCTTCGAGCTCCTCCGCGAACTTCCTCTTCCTCCTCACGATGTAACAGACGAGGAAGATGATCGAGAAAATCAAAAACAGAGAAATCAACGGCATACCAATCTTGAAGAAATCGGATATTCTCTTGGGATCGAACCGAGGAAGTTTCGGGAGTTTCGACAAATCCAAAGGTGGAGCCTTTTCGTTCACCGCGAAACTCCACCCGAGAATAAAATGTTCCGACCGAACAGAACCTGTCGCAGAGGAGAAACCCACGTACATCTCTTGGTGAAGAACCGAAGAAAGATCTCTGACAGTTGAAACAAGCACTCGTCCAGGTTTATCCTCGTTGAACGGAGCCATCGTCACATCGATTTTATTCGTACGACCGTCGTAATCAACCCAAACCTGCATCGGCTTACGACTGATCAAAGTCAGATTCTTGAATTGGCCTTTCTGGTCCCACCACCCAGCCCGGAAACTGTTTACCGATGTCAAACTATTTATATCGATTCCGACGTGGTTATCGTCAATATCATTGAACTCTGTACTCCGGATCGTGTCCAATTCGACAGCAAAGATATTGTTTGAGCTATTACCGTTGTTTGTGATGTTGAAGAGACCCAAGTATTGGCTTGGAGTGCCGGACGGAAGGCTTGGGTTAGGAGCAACGACGAAAGCGATGCCATGGCCGCTGAGTATTGGGATCTCAGAGTGAATAGCGAAGACGAAGGTTGTGGAGAATGAGTAAACGCTGCCGTTTGGAGAATCTTTGAACTTGATTGGTTTGGTATAGAAGGCGTGACCGGCTTTCTGAACGGTGTAGTTGGTTAGCTTCAAGAGACCGTTGGCTGTGACGGTGGTGATCCCTTGGATAGATATGTCGTTCGGCGGATTAAAGCCATTAGTGTAAGTGAGACTTTGAGAAGAGGATTTTAGGGATTGAAAAAGGAGGATAAAGAAGATAATGGTGAAGAGCTTCAAGAACATGGCTACCTCTTTTTCTCTGCTCTGTTTTTTTTTATGCTTTGTTTAGATATTTTTTAGTTTAGTAGAAGAAAGACAGACCATTTATGGTGTGATAAGAGTGGAAAAGTCGTCTCTTTTCTTCGTCTTTTTTTTCTTTTCATTTAAGTTAATATTTATTTCTTCTTGTTTCTAGAATTCTAGAAAAACAAGTTTATTTTTTCTTTGTGGGGATGCCATGCTCGTGATTGAGAAATTCCATCAAGGTAGGTGATATGTGTTCCAACTTCCAAGATTTAAGATTATTTTAACACTCTTTTTTGGTTTAATCTTCCATATTTCCATGTTCTAAACTAAGATTCCCAATTTTTAAATCTGCCATCTATAGCGCATGTAATCACAAAAAGGATGTTTTCTTAATTTATATGATATATTAGGGACTAGTATTTATCAACTAATATTTTTATGAGTGATGAACGAAGATTCCTCTTTTTTTATTGGTACTACATACAGTACTTAGTTTTAAGATAAACCATAAGGGGTATTATATTTCATATGATGTCATGATTCAAAGAACTTTAGTTAAATTTTCATATTATCATAACTACACTAATATATGGATTTTAGAGTTACATTTTGGGGTTTTTTTGTTTGAAATAGAAACAAAACTCTGTTGAAGATGTTAAAAAAAAAGAGAGAAACAAAACTCTGCTATTAACATTGTTAATCTATTATTAACAGAGAAGTTTTTTTACAAATTCTGCTATTGAAACTTTTAATGTTGGTAATTACTTTTGGCAAAACCTTAAAGTTTGGTATTTTTGAGTTTTTTTTTTTTTACTATATTAAACACTATTACTTACTTCATCTTTCCACAAAGAATATCATGATAGATTTTACAAAAAAAAAAAAAAAAAAAAAACTTAAAGTTATAAAAATATACCCTCATATTAATGTCACTGATTAAAAATGTCACTAATTAGCTGATAATAATTTAAATTCAAAGAAAATTAGTTTTAAGTAAAGGATAAATAATGATTTTGGCTTTAAAAATCATGTTAAAAATATAAAACGATATTCTTTTAAAGTGATGTCATACCTCAACAAAATTAATCAACATTTATAATCATTATGAATTAATTACGATTTTCAAATTGTATAACCAAGAAAAAAAATTTATGCTCATAAACTTAATCTTCACGTAGAATCTCGGGAAAGTCGGCTCATTCATGCCTCATATATGGTCATGTGTTAAATTTATACCTCAACTATACCTACGTGCACATCTATACATGAACTAATTAAATTTTTGAATTTAGTATCCGAATTAACAAAATTGTGCGAATTTATACATTTGGTCTAACACCGTTAAATTGACGTTAACTCTTGATGACGTGGCAGCCACGTAATCGACGACTAATCCACTTCATGCTCAAAACGACGTCGTTTTAAGTATTTAAACCAAATAAAAATGTGCAGCATCAACCCTCGAACTCATNATGAGTTCGAGGGTTGATGCTGCACATTTTTATTTGGTTTAAATACTTAAAACGACGTCGTTTTGAGCATGAAGTGGATTGGTCGTCGATTACGTGGCTGCCACGTCATCAATAGTTAACGTCAATTTAACGGTGTTAGACCGTATGTATAAATTCGCACAATTTTGTTAATTCAGATACTAAATTCAAAATTTTAATTAGTTCATGTATAGATGTGCACGTAGGTATAGTTGAGGTATAAATTTAACACATGGCCATACATGAGGCATGAATGAGCCGACTTTCCTAGAATCTCGTAGTATAAGAATGACATCAGAAATGACATCGGTATTAAGCTGTCACGTTTCCAAGAAGTATTCGAATAAACGGTAATTTAATCACTTAATTTGGCTTTGGCTACAGTACTTCCTCTATGATACTTGTTCTTGTCACAGACTCACAGTCGTCTAATAAGCCAACCAAATACAGCGATTTCCAAAGTTATAATGTGAAAAAGATATTGGAAGATACCACCAATCAAATGTCAATGTAACTTGGCATTTATATGGACACTAAGCCTCAATGGCTCTCAAAGTTCCTACCGACGACGACATAACTCCTTACTTTTTTCTTTGTTAATGAAAACAATCTCTTACATATATGTATTATTGTAGAGGAAAAATAAAATATTTTTTTACTTTTCTATGTGTACATTAATATATATATATATATATACTTATACGTGTGTATATTTCAATAGTTTAGTTTGTATTTACTCTTTTTATAAAATCGTTCATGAAAAGATTTAAAAGCGAATTTACTATGTTAGTAGTAGTATTTAGTGCTATGTAAAAATTTGACAATTGGTGATAAGTTATGGTAATTAAATGGCACTTTTCTCTCTTCTTTTTACTTAGAAATTCAGACTATAGTCCTAATCTCCGTGGATCTAAGTTAACATTTAATTTTTTTTTTCCGAAAATACTCATATTTTCAAGAATACTTGAATTTGTGACCTATTTGTTAGTGGCCTAATTTTTTTCAAAAAAAACAATTGGAACAAAAACCACTAGATTTAAAAGCGAATTTACAATGTTAGTAGTGCTTAATGCTATGTAAAAATTTGAGAATTGGTGATAAGTTATGGTAATTAAACGGCACTTTTAAAAACTAAGATACCCTAATTTTTTAAAAACATGTATAAAATTGCCAACCTATTACTAGCATTGTTTACAAATCATGATACCACTGGAATTTGTTGTTTTGCCTTCTCGTAGTACCATGGAATTTTAATATTGTAGGGTATCACATTTTACTTGTATTCTGAATTATGAGGAAGTTAGTGGGTGGAAATTGAAAATTGGAAATGACCATAATGACAGATTGGGCCCCAAGCGGCAAAATGCACAACTGGTCAAAACTCACAGACTATAAAGGGGTCCACTCTAATCTTGGAATCTTCTGACTGGATAAACGTTGATTTTCTAAGTCAACCATGTCAATCCGTATGCTAACAAAGTCTTCTCAGTCTTGTTGTGGTTCGGGAAGAGTCGTTTGTCACGTCGTGTAGTAAGAAGAAGTTGAAACATAGAACAGACGTTTTACCATAGAGATCTAAAGATATTTTATAAAACATTTAATACTACATCTTTTCTAGGGAGAATGTTCTCTCTTATAGTCTAATTTAAGTACCGATCTAGAATTCCGTTTACACTTAGTTTTTTTTTTTTCCCTACAATTCGACCCAAATATCAAACAATTCTCTGTACATTTTATGTTTTTATAGTCCCTAGAATTAACCATTAACCAAAAAATGGGTTTGGGTTTTGTACTATGTTTTAAGTCTGACCAATTCTATCAGTTAATTATGTGAAACCTTTTTCCACACGACTAGATAAACGTAATTAGTTATTTTACCTTTACACAATCAAATCACGAGTAAATAGTGAATCTTATGAGATAATATTGAGGGTCTTTATGGTAGGAGGCTGTGAAAAGCTAAGTTTAAAACAATAGTGTGTTTTGAAGCTAAATGACAAATTCTTTAATGAGCTATGCAATAAGTTTAATTAGACCTTGCATATGCATAGAACTTGATCAGTCTACTTAACAGAAACTATATCAAACTACACATTCGGGATCTAATAAATCCGATCTAGAATTGGGTTTCCAGATTTGGGGCAGTGATGTTTGTGTTTTGTCGCTCATAACAAAAATATATCATGATTTCCTATGAACACGTTTGTTTCAGATTTAAACCTCAGTAATTTCCTTCTCTCGTGCCTCTTCTTATTCCTTACCTTCTTTTTTCTTTTACTTGCAGTAGACATTGCTACATGATTAACAAAAAGGCCCTGCATATTCTAAGGTTACAATAAAAAATAAAATACAAACTTTGGCCCACTAATTAGTCGATTTGAAAAATAGGTTCTTATAAACAAACAAATCTACACGTCAGATTAAAATGAACATGTGACAGATCATAATTCAGAGGTGGATTCGTAATTGCTTGCTCTCCATATCTACATTTTTTATATATATAATTGGGATGATCCGATCAACGGACACCATGAGTTCCGAGTCATATCGCAGAAACTTTTACTCCCTACATGATTCTCGGGTCAATGAACTATGCGCACCAACTAATCCTTATCTACATTTCACTGCTCCCTCATGGAACATCATTAAAATCACCAGTAGCTTCCAGAGATAGTTAATTGGTGTTATATAGTTGTTGCGGCTGCAGTTTCTACGAGCCGCGGTTGATAAGTCTGCATTGGACTGACACATTTACATATAATAAATTCATGTGTAATGGGAGAGGAGCTAGGAAGCATATCTCCTTAACCTCAATTTCAAGAGCCCTCTGCCTGAAACTCTAACAGTCAATTTTTCATATATATCATTTAGGCCCCAAGTCCAATCTAGTCTTGCTTGGGCCTAGAGCCAGATATGGCTTAAATATAAATAATTTGAGAAAACATGTGTTACATTTTACAGTAAAAGGCTATATTTGAAATGAAATGCGAAAAAATTCTGTATAACTTTGACTTTATCCAAGTTTTGATTTTCTGTTAGCTGATATTTATTTACATAAGAGAATAGGAAAAATTGTCGTTTCCTTTTGATATGAAACTATATAGTCTCTGTAGATGAAACGGAGTCGGTACTGTTATCACTCGGATGCTTTGGCTGAGGAGTTACACTTTCGAAAGGATTACATTGCCGTATCTTGACATTGATTACGCTTTCTGAGTCTTCTTCACTGTTGACAATTTCACAACATTGTCTACGTGGCGCCTGTAAATTTGAAAGCACAGGAGATATAACTATCTTATCAAAAAAAAAAAAA
>VBRH01000038.1:146801-159695 GCA_014578085.1 Cardamine resedifolia | reverse complement strand
AGCGAGAGAGAGAGAGAGAGAGAGAAATCATGGGAGAGAGAGAGTGATCACGGGGAGAGGAGAAGCGGCGGAGCGGCGGGGAAAATTGCAGATTATTAGATGTAGATTTGTATTTTTATGGTGTGATTAGGGAGTAGTTAGTATTTGATTATTTTATTTTTTATTTTCTAGGTTGTGTTCGGGATTTTTAGGTGTTATTCATCCCGCGTGGTCCGGGAAATTTCTGTCTTTCGTCGGGAATTTTTCCATGCACGTTCCAGGTCAGTGTAGTTACCGTGTTCAGATATTTTTTCGGAAAAAATTTCGGGGTAATTACATGTTAGGATTTATTTTGTGTTTTGCTAATTATTGCCGTTTAATTATTGCTGTTAAACCATATAAATTATTTCCGAGAAAATTGCCGTTAATTGCCGTTAATTTTAGGATTATTTTCTATGATTTTTCCGTGATTTGCAGTTTAATTAATTATTGAAAATTAATTGTTTTAATCACGTTTTGGTTGTTTAAAAATGTCGTTGATTGATTGGTGAATTATTTTTTATCAAGTTGCTGTTTTGCTGTTTGTCGAGTCCGGACATTTAATTATGCCGGGGGTATTTTCGTAATTTTTTCCTAATTGACCTAGTAGACGGATTGATCGCCTCCTCAGTATTTATTAAATACAGACTGCGTCTATTCGTAATGGCGAAGGTAAGGGAAATGATAAAGCTAGTTGAAGCTCGTGGAACTGCGGCGACGGTTCAAGATGACATACCGGGAGGATGTTTATTTATTATTTATCGCTGTTGTTCTTTGGTTGTTTCCGCAAACCGTTAGGTTATTAGTGGATTGACTTCGAATTTATCAGTTCATAATAAATTGTTATCGCTGAGCTGTTTAATTGTTTTCGTCTGCTGGAGGTTAATAGTAATTATGGGGTTATTATTAATATTGTTATTGTTTTAAAAAAAAATTAGGTCGGGGTGTTTCAACCTAGGGGTGGGCATTTGGGTACCCGTTCAGGTTCGGGTAAGGTATTTCAGGTTTTCGGTTGTTCGGGTTTGGAACTATAGGACCCGTTCAAGTATTTCATAGTTTCGGATCGGGTTCGGATACATTCGGGTTCGGGTATCCGAAATATTAAGAAAAAATAAAATTTTTTGTTAAATTTAAATAAAATTTGGTTAACTTTTCACAAATATAACTAGAAACTTTTTAATATTTTAGTTAATTTATATATTTTGATTATTTTTTCCTTAAAATAATTGATATCTTTGGATTTATAATTATAATTTTAGATAATTGGATTATATCAAGTCTAAATATAATTGATATTTATATATATATAATTATATATCGGGTATTCCGGATATTGATTCGGTTATCGTTTCGGGTCGGGTTCGGGTTCGGATGTTATTCAGGTATTTTAAAACTTTAGATCGGGTTCGATTCGGGTTTTTTGGATCAGGTTTGGGTTCGGATTTCGGGTACGGAGTTTTTACCCACCCCTATTAGAACCTCACATATTTTAAAATTCAGCTGGCATGAAACATCATACGTCTCGACACCATGATTTCATAGCATTTGTAACTCATAGATCAATGGTTAGAGGAATACACTGAGTGATCTCCTCATATTCTCTGGGCTGAGAACAAGAATAAAGAGGAACAAAAACTCTCTACGCATGCACAAAGCTGGAGGCAAATTGTAAGGTGTTACAATTACGGGCCACAACGAATATTGTATGTCATGCTTTCCAAATGGGTTAAAACCATCTGTACATAACCCGATGTATACCTTTCTTTGCTCAAACACAAAATCCAGATATAGTGATTGAAAATGTTTTCACGCTTCTGCGTCTTAAGAATGCGTAATCTCTTCTTCTTGACGATGCTCAGCATGCCATCTCGTTGGCTTTGTTGTGCGCTGAGATATATATAACCTCTTCAACATCTCCGTTAATGGTAAATACCACATACGTTTAAATAGAATTAGAACTCTGCCACTAGTTTCATGATAGCGTAATTTACAACAGAATCGAGACTTGTACGGTCTTCATCTTCTCTCCAATATATCATAAAGTTGTTCATGCACACATCTATCATCTGATACGATAAACCAAGACCAGCTACAAGTTTTGTACCTCGTAGTATGATGTTGGTGAAAGATTATCTTTAGGCAAAATATCTTTCACAAATGTGCTATCACATCAACACATTCCTCCGCAAAATTGTAGTCCGTCTCAATGGTTATCATTCTCCTTGAAGATGATAAAGGTAAATTACGTTCTCTACAACCGCTATATAGCGGCTGCTTCACTGCGTCTAACATACCAAAAAACCTTTGTTCTTCTAAATTTGGTTCTTCAACTCTATCTCTAGCATCACCGGTCGACTGCATATTCCCTCTAAACGCATCATTCACCATCTCAACGGTACCTCCACCTACATTTACTTTCGTTCTATCTCCCAAACTATATGCAACATATGGTTCACTTTTACTACCATTATCATAATTATTTTTCCCCCATGTAGATACCAAATCTTGTAATCCGGCATAAACCCATTGCTACACAAATGATGTCAAACTATCTCTAACCTAATATTATGAGAATTCCAGCAAATTGAACCTGGACATTTCAACTTAAGACTTTTTTTTGCCCGCGCTTGATTTCCGACCACTTCCATGAACTCGTATATACCCCATGCCTACTCGTCGTTCATAAACTTCGACTCCGAATCCATCATTTCTTCGTCAATCCATTTTCAATAATATGTTGAAGAAGACATCTCATTTACATTTTTTGGTTTTTGTTATGTATTGTGTTGTGATTGTATGGAAGAGTGTGGAACCATATTTATAAGAGTCAATTCCGTCATAAATTCGTCGGAACACTGTTGGTTTTGTCAAAAATCTAACGGCTATAACAATGGATATATTAACGTTCATATTTTCGACGAATTTTTGAGCATTCGTCGGAATTTTGTCGAAAACAAATGAGTATAGCAACGACTATAAAATGGTAATATTAACGTTCATATTTTCTTACGAATTTTCGACAGCTCCTCAGAAATCCGTCGGAAATCCAACAGAATTAATTATGGCGGAAATTTCTGACGGATTTTCGATACACACTATTCTTGCAAAGAACCGTCAGAAATTTGTTATTTCCGTTATTTTCCTGTCGGAATTAACCGACAGATTCGTGTTCTGTTGGAAATTTGTCGGTTATGCAGTAGCTTTCTTGTAGTGAAGGTTGCTCTTGGTATGTTGATAATCGATGAGTGATAAAGCGGAGGTTGGACAGCAACACTCACAGAGGCGACACTCTGTGAAGATGAGAGTGGTGGAAAGGATGGAGCATGAGGTGACGAGTGGTTTTTGTTTTGAGAGGCGGATGCAATGAGGATGCTGGCGGAGGAGGTCGATGGATGTGAGAAAGGGGCTGGCAAAGGAAAGAGGTGGGAGCAGAATATGGGCATTGTACGAGGAGATCTTCGGAAGCAACTTGAGAGGACCATAAATCCGGTGATATCTGGTGGGTCTGGTGGATCTAGAGGGGTCGACGGAAGTTTCACCGACAGATCTGGCCATCGCAAGAAGAAACTTAGTGGGTCAGGTGGCTTCAACACAGAGGAGGTCATCGAGAGGGAGTTCAGACTCACCCGAGACATGAGTGAGAGAGAAAGATCTAGCAAGGTTCTCGGCGGAGACAGAGCTGGCGGACATGAGACTAGCCGGAAGCTTTAAATTAGAGAGGCTTCACACATGCAGTGACCAGCGGAGGAAGAGATGATGCGGTAAAAATCCATGCCGAACAGATGCAATTCAACGGCTGCCTCGAGGTCTGTGCCTAGGAGAAAACCTAATTAGGGTGAACCTACCAATTCAGTGACAGACTTGATTTTAGTTCTTATATTCATTTTTTCTTATTTCCAGTTTGTCATCTTTATTTTGCCTATCTCTATTCTTCTTCATTGTTTTATTGTTTGTGTGTCATTTTCAACAAATTTAGCAAATAAGTTGATCCAGATTTACGACTACTCTTTATCCAAATTCGTTTCTTCATCTCATAATAATTCTCTCTGGTTTTACATTACACAGGTTGAAGATGTCATTACCAATAGCAGAGGCGGATTGTACTGAAGATGTAAGGGGTGCACCTGCACCCATTGTTTTGAAGAAAACTAATGTAGTTTTTTAGTAATTCTTTTATTGTGCACCAATAAATCTAAAATTTGCTCTCAATCTTTTGGATTATTTCATTGTCATTACAAGAAATTAGGCTGAGCCCAGATTAAAAAAAAAAAAACTAAAAAAAAAGCTCATTAGACAAATCAACTTAATTTCTAAAGTCCAACTACATTAATCTAGTTTTTACATTAAACCCCCTAATTTATATCTATTCGTATATAAACATAGAAAACATGTACATTCTATTTTTGTCTTAAATGATATCTGATGTTTTGTCTGCAAAAATCCGAAACTGATGCTTTTTCATAATTTCTTTGTTTTAGATCATTTTTATTTGTTCTAGATTTCAGTATGTCAGAAAAAGTTGTTTGCATAGGCTATAAATAAAGCGGAATGAACGGGTTCCAAAAAATGTATGACCGTAAAATATAATTGTAGGTCACAATTTAATTTAAATATGACGCAAGTAATTTTTGTTTTGTCTAATATTTGTGCATCTGGTAAAAAGATTTTCTGGATCCACCCCGTAATCATATAAATCCGGAAATATTCATATGGTTGTCATCTTAATCCATAAATATTACATGATTCTCTACTGATGATAATTTATTATTTGTGTTACACTTGTGTAGAATAATGATATTTTTGTGTTACACTTGTGTAGATTAGAAGCACATTATTGTTTCTTCAGTTTAAATCTTATTCTTTTTTTTCTTCAGGTAGAATCTTTTATTAAAATATACAAATCTAATCACTTCTTGAACAAATCTAATAACGAAAGATTAAACAATATAAAAATTTCAGTAAAAAATTCCTAGATTAAGCAGTAAAAACATGGCTTATGTATATGATTTGTCTATTGGCTTGAAATACTAAAAACGTGGTTTTGTGTGAGATAATTTAGGGATCTCTAGAATACATTTTGGAAACTCTAAGAATGGTTATCATGTGTGTTAGTGGTTAAATTTACATTTCTGGATTAAATTGAAAATTTCTTAGATTAAGCAGTAAACAATTTTCTTAAAAACAAAACCAGAGATGACATCTTCAATGTAAAATCAGAAAGATTTAATATGAGATGAAGAAACACGAATTTGGATAAAGAGTAGTCGTAAACCTGAATAACTTATTTGCTAAATTTTTTGAATATGACACACATACACACAAACATAAAATGTTGAAGAGGATGAGAGACCGACAAAATAAAGATGAGAATCAGGAAAAAAAAATGAATGTTAGAATTTTCATAAAATAAAACTATGGAGGGAAAAAAGGAGTCGACGATCTATATCTACACGAAAACTATCGTATATGATCTGATGTCCACATACTTAAAGTCTTAAATCTATATTCACACGAGGCAAAAGTTTCAATCCTATATACCCCCAATTAGAAAGTTTGAAATCTCAATACACACAGATTTATAGTTTGAATCTCGAATACCCATAATCTATGGTTATCATCGGTTTATTGTTTACCAAAAAAACACTTAACCACCTAACTTCAATATTAAACAAAATTTAACCCGATTTCATCTAAATTATACCAAAAATCCAATTTCTTCTCATTTAAACTCAAAATTAGAAATCTCCAAATTAGAAAACCTCCAATTCGAAAATTCACAAATCTAAAACCCTAGAAATCTGAAATTGAGATCAAAGGCTGAGAAATTCAAATTCGAGTAAGGTGAGTTCTAGAGATCCAAAATCTGATTTTAGTATTGGTAAGTTGGTCAGTTGGAAGATGGAGCTTGAGGAACCGACGGTGCAGTAAACGAGAATGAAGATCATACCACCAGTTGGAGGTGGGCCGAGCACACGACTCTTCGCCTCGGCCCAAATTCGTCCCGCGGCCCGTTAACAGCATTTCCTGAAAAGCCCACCAAAGAGCGGTGGAACGTGAGTAGCTACGAGGCTTGGAGCCCAAGGGTATGTCAGAGAGCAGGTGTGTAGTTGGTGAATGGCAAAGCATGCACGACTCCGAGGCTCGGCGCCCGAGGAGCGTGTCAGGGAGCATGTGTTTAGGTGATGATTAGGGGAAGACGAGGAACTATAAATACGGGGAGAAGGCTCATTTAGAAGGAGGGGGCAGAAATTAGGGAGATAATCGAGCAGAGCATTTACTCCGACTACAAAACATCTACAGGGATTCCGGTAGCTCCAAACCTCGGTAGAACGTTTAACCTCGGCTGTTCGGTAGAACGCTTAACCTCGGGATCGGCCCCACTTCCGAAGAAAACTCCCATTCGCATTCATCACTTCCGAGCCCTTCAATCAACGAAAGTCTACGAACTCTCCATCCCGAAACCACCAATCCTTGTGTCATTATACAATTAATAATTGGCGCCGTCTGTGGGAAATTAGATTGTTCTCTATGCAAAAGAAGGCTCGGAAAATGGTAGGACCCTCTCTCGACCACCACCGGACCGAATAGGATCACCCGGGCAGTAGCGAAATCAACAATGACTGAGGATCCTCAAATTGATCGACCTCGAGTCCTAGAGGACAAACTCCACCGAAACGACAAACCCAACGACGTCCACCCGAACTCAGTGGAGGACCACCCCGACCGAGAAGATGATGGCCTCCCCCAGGATGCGTTCCCAACCGATAATTTGATTCCCAACGAGCAAACCACTAAAGACCTCCTCTAAACCCTCCTCTCGAAAGTTGGAGAGCTAGCGACCGGACAAGCGCTCTGCCATGAAAGGATTAACAACCTCCAAACGTCCGAGAGCAGACCCCCCGGATATACCACGGTGAAAAATACTTCCCACCAACATAGTGACCACGCGGATCGGTGCCGAGGAGGCTACTCGCCAGGATGCCCTAGCCTCGCCCCTTAACTAGCCGCGCTTTAAGGCCAACCTGAAGTTGGGATGCCTCGCCAACACCCCAACGTGGATGCCTTGGCCGAAGCACGAGCGCATGAGCACAACTAGGAAATCATGGAATTAAAGGACAAGCTGAAGGAGATGAGTTCCCGTGTTCACCACGCAACGAGCTCGACACCTGAAATAGACCAGATTTGGATAGAAGCACATAACACCCCTTTCACAGCTCGGATACGGAGCGTTTAACCCCGCGACTGCATACTTAAACTCCCGATCTACGGAGGCAGCTCAGATCCATCACAATTCCTCACTGCTTTCACTATTGTTATGGCCCGCGCACACGTATCTCCCAAGGATAAGGACGCCACTTATTGCCAATTTTTTTTATCAAAAGTCTAACTCGAGCCGCGTTACTATATTTTTCCCGCCTCATAGGCGATGTAAGGCGGTCAGAAAGTGGAAGCCAATGCTCGGAAACAACCACCTCGACCAGATCGTGGACCTGACATTCTCCGCAGCTGACATCGAAGGCCTCGACGTGCCACACAACAATCTTTTGGTAGTAGAAATCCAAGTTGCAAATTCCTCAGTAGTAGGAGCGCTCGTCGACACCGGAAGCTCGGTAAACGTCATCTTGATGAAAACGATCAGCTGAATGAACCTCTCAGACTACGAAATCAAACATACGGTCAGACCCCTAACGGGCTTCGATGGCAACACCACTCTCACTATTGGAACAGTCAAGCTACCCTAATCATGGGTTTCCAGGTAAGAATCACCAAATTCCTCATCGTGGACAAACCGATGATCTATAACATAATACTGGGCACCCCGTGGCTGCACGATATGAAGGTGGTTGCTTCAACGTACCATCAATGTCTCAAGTTCCCCACCGCAACCAGGACGCACAGCTACGCGGAGATCAGACAGCGGCTCGGTCATGCTTCATCGTCGAGCACCGGTTGAGGAAAAAATCGCAGGAGACAGCCAGCTGTTTGGTTATTAAACCAAAAACCATAGATGACCCCCATTTGGACGGATATCTGAGCCGAGCACTCATCGTCCAAGTAAACATTGGTAACGAGCATCTAAATTGTTGCATCGACATCGGAGCTTGTGCCCTTCCTACGCCAAAACATGTTGACCTTTGCATGGTCGACAAGCGACGTGCCAGGGATAAGCCCAAAGGTGATCACTCACGAGCTAAACGTAGACCCCACAGTCAAGCATGTCAGGAAAAAATGGTGGAAGCTCGGCCCCGATAAGGCAAAAGTAGTAAACGACGAGGTGGAACGTTTGTCGGCCGTAAGCTCCATCACCGAAGTTCGATACCCGGAATGGTTGGCAAACCCAATGGCAGTAAAGAAAAAAAAATGGAAAGTGGCGAGTATGCGTCGATTTCACCGATCTCAATAAGGTGTTCCCCAAAGACAGGTACCCCCAGCCTCACATCGACCGCCTCATCGAAGCCACTTGGGCAACGAGCTCCTGTCCATCATGGATGCTTTCTTCGGTTACAATCACATCATAATGCACCCGAGGGACAAAGAGAAGACCGCGTTCATCACCGACCGTGACATGTATTGCTACAAGGTCATGCAGTTTGGACTAAAAAACGCCGGGGCAACGTACCAACGGCTCGTCAATCTTATGTTTTCGGACCAGTTGGGAAGCACGATGGAAGTTTACATTGACGATATGCTTGTCAAGTCACGAAAGGCGGAAGACCACGTCGCACACCTTCACACTTGCTTCCAAACGCTAAACCTATACGGAATGAAGCTTAACCCCGCAGAATGCACCTTTGGAGTCACATCCTCAGGAAGGAGAACCGCTGTACTTATACACGGCCATATCAGGCTCGGCCGTAAGCCCAATACTAATCAGAGAAGACCGGGGAGAGCAACAACCTATTTTCTACGTCAGCAAATCTCTTGACAGCGTAAAATCAAGGTACCCGACCCTCGAGAAACTCGCCTACTCCGTTGTTGTTGCCGCAAAAAAGCTTCGACCTTATTACCAATCCCACTCTATCATAGTGCTGTAAGGATAACCCTTACACACAATTCTACATAGCTCGAGCCAGTCGGGAAGAATGGCGAAATGGGCGGTCGAACTCAGCGAGTACGACATCGAATACAGGAACCGCCCGAGTATGAAAGCTCAAGTCCTCGTGGACTTCATAATCAAGCTACCACCTGAAACCATCATAGACAACACGACGCACCCCCGCAAATGGACACTACACGTCGATGGTTCGGCATCACCGCACGGGTCCGGGGTAGGGATTAGACTAGTTTCACCGACAATAGAAGTTTTAGAACGGTAATTCCATCTTAATTTCGAGGCCACTAACAACAAGGCGGAGTACGAAGCACTGATTTTTGGACTCCGGTTGGCGAGAGAGCTCGCGCAGAAAATATCCACACATACCGCAACTTGCAGTAAGTCGCCAATCAATTCAACGGCGAGTACGAAGCCAAGAACTAGCGAATGGACCAGTATCTGACACTAGTACGTAGCATGGCGGCACAGTTTGCTACGTTTGAAATAACAAAGATTCCCCGAAGCAAAAACTACTCGGCCGACGCTCTCGCCTCACTTGCTTCCATGTCCGATCCTGCCCTTCACCGAGTTATCCTGGTCGGCAGCATCGACAAGCCGAGCTACAAATTATCCAAACCCATCTGCGATAATCAGCCTCAGATCCGGCTCGCCCGATGCTACAGACAATTTTAACGCTGACGCCAAGCACGAGCCAATGATTTCCACGATGAATGGGAACAGAACCCCGACCCCCGCAACATTTACAGCGACGATGCGCTCGTAAATGATTGGAGAACAGAAATAAAGTTTTACATTGACGATGACGAAGTCCCAGAGGATCGATGGGCCGAGAGGCGACTGAAAGCCCGATGCGCCTACTATACGATGCTTGACAGAGAATTATTCCGATGGAGCGCGAATGGCGAACTCCTAAGATGCATTGGTGGGGATGAAGTGGAGCGAGTCATGGCTGAAATACACGAAGGCGCAGGCGAAAATCACTCCGGCGGCCGATCGTTGGCAATGAAAATAAAAAGACACGGCCATTACTAGTCGACTATGGTAAAAGATTGCAAGGCTCACGAAAAAAAGTGCGAGCCATGCCAACGACACGACCCGATAATCCACGCACCAACATAACTGCTTACCTCCAGAACAGCCATGTACCCATTCATGAGATGGGCAATGGACATTGTCGGCCCCTTGTCGACGTCGAGGCAAAAACGCTTTATGCTCATCATAACCGATTACTTTACCAAGTGGGTAGAAGCCGAGGCCTACACCAAAATAGAAAGCCCCGATGTTCAAAATTTTTTCTTGAAAAATATAATATGCTGTCATGGCCTGCCATATGAAATTATGACGGACAACGGTTTGCAGTTCACCTCTGCCCTATTCGAAGGTTTTTGAGCTAGGTAGAAAATCAGGCTATGTAAATCCACGCCTTGCTACCCACAAGGAAATGGTTAGGCCAAAGCCTCCAACAAACAGATCGTCGATTGAATAAAAAAGCGCCTTGACGCCAATAAATGCTGGGCAAACGAACTCAACGGCATAGTATGCTCACACCAAAAAATGCCACGAACATCAACAAACCGAACACCGTTCTCCCTCTCTCATGGCGTCGAGGCAATGACACCTGCCGAAGCAAGCCTCCCAACGATACGACGTACACTAATGGTAAAAAATCATACGCTCAACGACGAGACTATGGTTGACTACGTGGACAGCCTGGAGGAAGACAGGGGCAACGCCTTAGCACGAATCCAGAACTACCAACAGCTAACCGCAAGGTACTACGACAAAAGGGTCTAGGGATGTAAGTTCGCAGAAGGTGACCTTGTCCTACAAAAAGTTTTCGAAAACACCAAAGAGCTCAACGCAGGAAAGCTCGGGGCAAACTAGGAAGGCCCCTACCAAATCATGAAGATCGTAAAGCCAGGAGTCTACGAACTCATGACGCTGAATGGCCAGAAAGTTAAAAATTCGTTGAACTCCATGAATTTAAAGGAGTATCATTCCTAAAATAAAAAATAAAAAAATAAAAAAACTACGTTCAGGCTTGATTCCAACATGTTGGGTACGTAGGCAACCCGAGCTTGGTTCAGCTGTACTTGTAAAATTTTCAATTTTACGAAACAAAAGACGAGCCGAAACCTCCATTCACTTCATAAACGTCAAAGTTACAGAGGCAAAATTACTACTATACACCAAACGTAAAAAAAAAGGGACAACAAGTCCAAGCGTGCATTAGTTAAAATGAAGGGTCCTCTGGCTGGTCCTGGGAAGCTTCGGGCGGGGGATCCTGAGGAGCTTTGGGTGGCGGACCCTGAGGAGCTTTAGGAGGCGGCTACATCGTACGGACAATTTTCCAGATGACTCGAGGGATCAGAGCAAACATCTCAATAAACTTTCGATCCCACGTCCAAGGCGGACTGTCAAGAGCAAATCGAGGCATCGCCCGAATTAAAGACACATATTCCTCGGGAAAGCAAAACGGCGCGTCTGCCAACAGATAGCGCATAGATTAGCTCCTATCTGAGCAGGCGCCAACCTATGCCTGCATAAACTATTATCATCAATCTCCGTTTGCATTCACCCGCCAAAAAAAACAGATCAACTGAACTATGTTTAGGCTTGATCCAACATATTGGGTACGTAGGCAACCCGAGCTCAGGTCCAGTTGTGCTGCATTTTCAAATATAAGGAGCAATAGTGGTAACAAAGCACTAACCGAAGTCCCCATTCACTTTAAACAAAACAACAAAGTTACAAAAACAAGGAGACTAATCTGTGCCGAAGCTACAAAAAAAAAAACTAGTCCTTCGGCTTGTCCTCAGAGGCTCTGGGAGTCGGATCTTTAGGTGCTTCGGACGACGGTTCCCACTGGATAATCTCCCAAACAACTTGAGGGATCAGAGCGAACGTCTCAAAATAATTCCAATCTCACGTCCAACACAGACTGTCGAGAGCTACCCACTTACGCTGAAGCTCAAGCTTCCTCTTCAAGGTCTCGGCTCGATCTTTCTTGATAGCACGCACCCGATCGCTGACAGATTTGCAGTACCTGCCGAGAGTCTTTATCTTACGAATATCCTCTAGAAGCTTGATGCGCTTGTTCAGCAACTTCCCAAGCTCGTCAACAAGGGAGACTCGAGTTTCCACCAACTAAAATAAAACAGTCGCAGCGTTAAACCGCAAAAAAACAAAAAAGAAGTCAGCAAACACACGATAGTTACGAGGCCTGCGGGGCCACAAAACCGAACCAATATGTATGGCCTTACATCGACATAGAATTGGTCGGCGTCCCTATAGTCAGCTCCTTCCAGTTGCACTACCTCGTGGTGAGGAAATCGATCACGAGGCCACCCTTTGTTGTAAGCGTTAAAATCCCAACCGCTTTTGTCAGGACCAAAGTAAGGCAAATAATGTCCATCACCGGACTCATTGGAAGAACTCGAATGAGGTGAGACATTCCCATCGGAATCTGACGATATAACAACCACATTGTCAGATTCCGAAGAGGAAGAGCTTGAGTCAGAGGACAAGATTACCAAAGGTGAAGAAATAATGGTGGTTCACGAGAAAGGAAGTCAACACAAGGACAAGAGGAAATATAAAAGGAATGAAAAGGACAGGATGACACAAATGAATCAAACCCGCAGAATTTATACCCAAAAAGGGACAAACCAACAGACGCTAGCAATCAATGCGACCGGGCGAATTGAGGCACCACCCACATTAAAAACGCCTATTCCTCAGGAAAAAAAATGTCGCGTCTGGTCATCATAGCGCCTATACAAGCATGCGCCGACCTGCATCTGCGGATACCATCATCAAGC
>VBRH01000038.1:116791-128954 GCA_014578085.1 Cardamine resedifolia | reverse complement strand
TTAAGTTTCTTTCCTTTTTAATTCTTCTTCTGTCTCTCGCTTATTTGATCCCCCTTCTCTGACTCCTCCTGATTCAATCATATTGACACAGAGAGAACGAGAGAAGAGAGAGTGAGAGAGATCCCCACTTCGTTTGATGCTCTTCTTCTTCTTCTTCTTCTTCTTCTTCTAGAGATTCCTTTCGAGTAATAAAAATGGTTAATCCAGATGAGAACAATCGTAATCTCGTTGTCAAACCCATTACAGAGATTCTACAAGGTGTAAAAGGCGTTTGAGAATCTGTGAATTCTTATAGGTCTCAAGAACAGAGAATCTGATTTTGTCTTTTTTTTTTTTGCTTATGGGTTTTGTCAGATGATACGAGAAGCAGAAAATTCGGAATAGAGATGAAGAGACAAAACAGGAGAGCATTGGGTGTGATTAATCACAATCTGGTCGGTGCAAGAGCTTATCCTTGCGTTGTTAACAAGAGAAGAGGCTTATCTGAGTAATTTACTAAACTCTCTTTAGATCCCAAAGCTTCATCTCTGTTTAAAGATTCTTAAATTTTTGACATTTTTTTAAAATTGATTTCAGGAGAAAACAAGGTGAAAGCTGTGAGAAGAAGAAGCTTGATTCATTGCATCCGTCAATTTCAAGGTTAATAAAGCTTAAAGCTTTCAAAAACGTTTCTCTTATTTTGTTTGCTCAGAAAGAGAGAGATCTGAGACTGTTTTGAATTTCTGCAGATCTAAAGAAGAGACGAAGAAGCTGAAACCATCGATTCCAAGCGGAAACGAGTTTGGTGATTTTATATTCATTGATGAGGAAGAGGAGAAGATTGAAGCTACATTGGACCAACCTATGCCAATGTCATTGGAGGAACCATTCATTGAATCTGTTCCAATGGTAAATTAATATTCTATTTTGAAAAGATATTAGCTTTTTAATGTAATTTTTCTAAAGAAACTTTAAATTTGGATAGGAGGAAGAGGTTGAGATGGAGGATATAATAGTGGAAGAAGAAGGAGAACCAATTTTGGATATTGACGAATACGATGCAAACAACTCTCTTGCAGTTGTTGAATATGTCCAAGATTTATACGAATTCTACCGTAAAAACGAGGTACTATTTTTGTTGGCTTTTAAAAGTCTCTGAATCAAAACCTTAAGATTTTGAATTGTGACTGAGACAGCTTTCATGGATTTTGGTAATTTGCAGAGATTTAGTTGTGTTCCTCTAGATTACATGGCGCAACAGTTTGATATAACTGACAAAATGAGAGCAATACTTATCGATTGGCTCATAGAGGTACATTCAAAGATCTTTTTTTGAAACTCATTAGTAATGGGTTTATTGTATATAGAGGCAAATTATTAAGAAGCTTGAATGTTGCAGGTACATGACAAGTTTGAGCTAATGAGCGAGACATTGTTTCTAACAGTGAATCTGATAGATAGATTCTTGTCCAAGCAAGCTGTTGCAAGAAAGAAGCTTCAGCTTGTTGGTTTAGTTGCATTGCTCTTAGCCTGCAAGTACGAAGAGGTTTCAGTACCTATCGTTGAAGACTTGGTAGTCATTTCGGACAAAGCTTATACGAGGAACGATGTTTTAGAAATGGTATAACCATAACATAAGATTATATCTTGTTTTGTTTCCAAAACTTGGAAAATTATATCTGATTTCAAAAACCTCTGTGTGCAGGAGAAGATAATGCTCAGTACTTTGCAATTCAATATGTCATTCCCGACGCAATACCCTTTCTTGAAGAGGTTCCTGAAGGCAGCTCAATCAGACAAGAAGGTAAAAATTAATCAATCTATTAATAATGGCTTGTGAGTTACATACAAACCATCAAACACTAACAACTAAATCTTGATTACTGAAACAGCTTGAGATCTTGGCGTCCTTCTTGATCGAGCTTGCTCTTGTGGACTATGAAATGCTTCGGTATCCACCATCGTTACTAGCCGCCACAGCAGTGTACACAGCTCAATGTACAATCCATGGCTTCAGTGAATGGAACAGCACTTGTGAATTCCACAGTCACTACTCTGAAAATCAACTCCTGTAAGTCTTTTTGAAAGAGTAATTATCTAAAAGGACTGATCTTGCATCCATAAACACAAAAGACTAATAATCTTTTGCCATGGGGATTGTTTTTGCAGAGAATGTTGTAGAAGAATGGTGAGTCTGCATCAAAAGGCAGCGACTGATAAACTAACAGGAGTACTTAGAAAATACAGCTCCTCTAAATTCGGACACATAGCAACAAAGTATGAAGCTGCACACTTTCTTGTGTCACATTCTCACTAAAGAGTGGAAATAGTAGTAGTTTGTTTGTGTACAGCTACTGACATTTTCCCTCTCATTTTTTATTACAGAAGAAAACAGCAACAAAATAAATTCAAAACTTCATCTGAATTTGATTTGTAGTTTTTTTTAAAGTATTTCTTTATTAATGATATCTCTCAGCAATAAAATTCTCTAATATTCTGATTATGGAAAAATTTAAAGAATTAATGTCAGTGGACACAGATTCTTAAAATATTGATATAAAAGTAAGAAAAGAATAAGAGTTTTTGTTTGAACTCTTCTTCTTCTACAACATTAAAAACAAACACACACATTGGAAATGAGTCTTTAATTAACACAGCAGACAAAACTAGTATCACCTAACACCAAACGTTGTCGTTTTCAATCTATTTTTATATCTCTCTCCCACCAAACTCTTTTTCAGATCTTTTGTTAGTAAAAGCAAAAAGGAAAAAAAAAGCTCTGAGAATCTCACAATCATGGCGGCGTCGACGAACTCATTCCTTGTTGGAAACAATACTCAGATCCCTACTTTCAAACCCAAATCCACATCTCAATCTCTTCTTCACCTCAGCAAACCAAATACCGTGAACCTCGCCGGCAGAGCCAAGCCCGTCGCTGTTAGATGCGTCGCTTCGTCGACTCAAGTTCAAGATGGTGTTAGATCCGGCTCCGTCGGATCCCAAGAACGTGTCTTTAACTTCGCGGCGGGTCCTGCCACTTTGCCGGAGAACGTTCTCCTCAAAGCTCAGGCGGATCTATACAACTGGCGTGGATCTGGGATGAGTGTGATGGAGATGAGTCATAGAGGCAAAGAGTTTCTCTCGATTATACAAAAAGCTGAATCGGATCTTCGTCAGCTCTTGGAGATTCCTCAGGAATATTCCGTTTTGTTCTTACAAGGTGGTGCGACTACTCAATTCGCTGCCTTGCCTCTCAATCTCTGCAAATCGGACGACACAGTCGATTTCGTTGTTACTGGTTCGTGGGGAGATAAAGCTGCGAAGGAAGCTAAGAAGTATTGCAAAACCAATGTGATTTGGTCTGGTAAATCTGAGAAATACACAAAGGTTCCATCTTTTGATGAGTTGGAGCAAACTTCGCACGCCAAGTATTTGCATATATGCGGCAATGAAACTATTCATGGAGTTGAATTTAAAAATTACCCTGTTCCTAAAAACCCTAATGGGTTCTTGGTTGCTGATATGTCTTCCAACTTCTGCTCTAAACCAGTTGATGTGTCTAAGTTTGGTGTGATTTACGGTGGTGCACAGAAGAACGTTGGTCCATCTGGTGTCACTATTGTGATCATTCGAAAAGATTTGATCGGAAATGCTCAAGATATCACTCCTGTGATGCTTGATTACAAGATCCATGACGAGAACAGCTCGTTGTACAACACCCCTCCTTGCTTTGGGATTTACATGTGTGGTCTCGTGTTTGAAGATCTGTTGGAGCAAGGTGGATTGAAAGAAGTGGAGAAGAAGAACCAGAAGAAAGCTGATTTGCTTTACAATGCTATTGAAGAAAGCAAAGGCTTTTTCAGGTGTCCTGTTGAGAAATCAGTGAGGTCGTTGATGAATGTGCCTTTCACATTGGAGAAATCTGAATTGGAAGCTGAGTTTATCAAGGAAGCTGCAAAGGAGAAGATGGTGCAGCTTAAAGGGCATAGATCAGTGGGAGGTATGAGAGCGTCTATTTACAATGCAATGCCTTTGGCTGGTGTTGAAAAGCTTGTTGCTTTCATGAAAGATTTCCAAGCAAAGCATGCTTAGTTTGAAGGTTATTTTGTCTTTTTCTTTTTGCATTTTGGTTGTTTTGTTGGGTGATAAGCTTGAAGCTTATGATTTGGTTCTCTTTATTTCCAGAAATTTCCAGTAATAATGTTTAGCAATGTATCAAAATCCTTCTCCATTAATTGGAAAGTAGGTTTGTTAACAAACAATGAGCTTTTGTTATTTGTTTGAAGTGATGATGAATTGATGATATAGTCGCCATTTAAGAATCTGCAGATGATCTCTCATATTCTCTATCCCTTCTCTGTGACTCCTGAAACTGAAGATCCTATGTTTACAAGAAGCAAAACTCAATTCAGATCTCAAACGAAACTCTGATATGAAAAAAAAACAGAGTTCACAGTAAGAAAAAAAGTTACCATTTGGTATTGTCTCTCTATAAACAGCATCTACATTATCGACAAATCCGATCAGTTTCGCCGGATTTCCAGCCACCATGCTTCAGAATCCCCAAAGAAAATGTCCATTTGAGAGATGTTCAAACAGAAAAGCTTAAGGAGATTGACTTTTCAGATGAATTTCAGTTTCATACCTATGCGAAGGAACATCTTTTAACACAAGCGAACCAGCAGCTACCATTGCTCCAGCGCCTATCCTAATGTTACCAAGTATAGTCGCACATGGTCCAAGAAGAGCACCGTCGCCTATATTTGGATGTCGGTTACCGGTTTCCTTCCCGGTTCCTCCTAATGTCACACCCTGTAAAGCAAAAATACAGACTAGCATTACAAACATCGAAAGTTCTAGATACTTTCAAGGGAAATGAATTCAGAGAAGAGATCTGTTGTACATGCAAAATTAAGACACGGTCGCCAATCACAGCAGTCTCACCTATGACCACACCAGTTCCATGATCCAACAATATTCCCTTCCCAATTCTTGAAGCTGAGCGAAAAAAAAGAAAAGAAAAGTTAGTCAGATGCTAGAAGCAAGATATGAATCTAAAAACTTACCCGGATGAATATCTATTCCAAAAACCTGAGAGAAACCATTGACATGGATGAGAGATTGTACACCAAGACTATAATAACGATAACCAAATAAGCTGTGGAAGGTACACTACCTCGCTTACTCGGCTTTGCAGTGCCAATGCTAATAGTTTTCGTCCTTGCTTCCACAGCTTATGTGCAACTCTATATGCCTGCAGCGCAAGATAGCCCTGTGGAACAAATTATTCTGGTAAAAATGCATATGAAAACTCACTTAGCAATCGTTTTATACAGGCGTAAGAGATGTTATTGTCTTTAAATAATCGGTTAAGAAACTACCTTAAGATGTAAAATAGCCTCACTATAGGATAGACAAGCAGGATCTCTGTCTTTAAATGCCTACAACAAACCAAAGAAATAAACTACATTGCAGTCAACAGATAGTACTGTCTGAAACAAAACGAAGATTCATAGATACAAAGATAAGTGTTTTTACCTGAACATCAAGGCGAATTGAGCTCTGAATACCTCGGTCATGTATCATAACATTGAAAAATATATCCATGAGTTGAGTTGCTAACAAGGTAGGGTTTTGGAGACGGTTAGCCAGAACAAAACTCAATGCTTGCTCTAAACAGTCATGCGATAAGATACTAGCATACAAGAAGCTACTCAAAACCGGCTCCTTTTCTGCCTATAAACACACACAACAACATTAACCATTTTAGTAAACACAAACACTGTTCCTCAACTTGTCCTTAGAAGGATTTGTTTGTAGTCAATGAAAAATTATATGATGGAGGTTTCAACAACATTAAGGCCTATAAGTGAGTATATAGTAGACAAATGAGAGCTATACATAACATCAATGAACATCTAAAAGATTTCATTAAGTGGTTAAAGAGACAGAGATCACATTTAGTGATCACTACACTACTTGACCCCACTGTTTTCTTGGATTGATACCAAAGGTACACAAGAATGTCTTTGTCATAACCTTAATACCTTATGTAGAATCGAAGTCTATTAAGTATTAACAATATCAAAGTTTCTGTCTGACTCTTTGTGGAATTGAAAGATATGTATGTGGAGATCAGAAATGGGAAAAAAAAACTATAAAACAATCGATTTGTTTATTTAATAAGAAGAATATATATGATTATAGAGCAGAAGGAGAACACCTCAAGCTTAGCTTCTTCTCTTATAGAATCCCAAATTGGGTCATAACCAGAGTTGGTAAAATCCAGCAAAACCGGGTCGGCCACGGGGTTAAGAGTTCCTCTAGGATAAACCGGGAAAAGACTCTCGAAAGGAAACTCGTCGCTGGTCTTTCCGTAGTCTCCGGCAGAAAATTTCCGGGAGACGATCACCGGAAGAGAAGAAGATGATGGCGATGAAGCAAAGTCATCACTATTCTCGCCGTTTAGACAAGCCATTGCCGAAAAGAGAGAAGCAATTGAAGAGTAGAGAGGATAATAAAAGAAGTAAACTTTATTGGAAATGATAGGAAACCGAGAAACACTTTTTAATGACACAGTGATTGATGATTAATACCGGGGTGTTACAGAATCCCAAGTAACGACAACCAAAAGACAAAAGAAAAGGTAAAACTCAAGTATTGTGTTTGTGTCCACACTGTTTTGGAATGTTTCATTTGAAATCAGATGTGCCCTCTCTCTCTCTCTCCCTCTCTCTTTGCTCTTCGTTGTAATGCGTGTGACCGTGATTCAGTCCAAGTTCTTAATACCATTGCAAGAGAATCCAAAATCTCTATAAGTATCTCATTATAATATATATAAAAAGTTAACGGTATAAAACATTATTAGACAAAATATTTACATAAGTTAACGGTATCTAAAAAGTATATCATAAAGTAGATTTAAATATTCTAAACTATAATTTTTAAAAATTCGTAAGACAAACTTTATGTAAGGATGAAATAATAAAGAATACACATTCATTTTTTTTATAGATTCTGGAAAAATAAAGTTTACATATACATTTTTTTTAACAGTAAACGTAAAAACTAAAGGACAAGGAATAAATAAAGCTGACAAAAAGGCATTAAAAACAAAAAGAAATGAAAATCTAAACGCCGCATGCAATCGCCAGAAACAAAAACGATCAACGTCCGCTCTGAAACCCTAAAAGAAGCTAAATCCACCAATGGCGAGACGATCCGCTTCGATCCTCAATCGCCTTCTGGCGAATCCTCCTTCTCCATTCACCGCACTGTCCCGATCCATAACCTACATGCCTAGACCCGGAGACGGCGCCCCACGAACCGTAACCCTAATTCCCGGCGACGGGATCGGACCTTTAGTGACCGGTGCAGTGGAACAGGTCATGGAAGCGATGCACGCGCCGGTGCATTTCGAACGATACGAGGTTCGTGGGCACATGAGGAAAGTCCCAGAAGAAGTAATCGAGTCTGTGAAGAGAAACAAGGTTTGTCTGAAAGGAGGATTAGCGACACCTGTTGGTGGAGGTGTCAGTTCTTTGAATATGCAGTTGAGGAAAGAACTCGATATCTTCGCTTCTCTCGTTAACTGCATCAACGTCCCTGGATTAGCGACACGTCACGAGAATGTGGACATCGTCGTGATTAGAGAGAACACTGAAGGAGAGTATTCAGGACTTGAGCATGAGGTTGTTCCTGGTGTTGTCGAGAGCCTTAAGGTAACCAATTTAATGTCTTATCATCTTCTTCTTGATTAACATTAAACTTATCTCTGTTTTGTTAATGTAGGTGATAACTAAGTTTTGTTCTGAGAGAATTGCGAGATATGCGTTTGAGTATGCGTATCTGAATAATAGGAAGAAAGTGACTGCTGTTCATAAAGCTAACATTATGAAGCTTGCGGATGGGCTCTTCCTCGAATCTTGTAGAGAGGTTGCTAAAAAATATCCAGGGATTACATACAATGAAATAATCGTAGACAATTGTTGTATGCAGCTTGTTGCTAAGCCCGAGCAATTTGATGTCATGGTAATATGCTCTACTTTAATATCTTCTTTTCCTAGTTACAAATCAAACTTGAAGTAGCAAAGTAAGTAACTATGAATCTTTTGTTCCAGGTGACTCCTAATTTGTATGGTAACCTTGTAGCAAACACGGCGGCTGGAATAGCCGGTGGCACTGGAGTGATGCCAGGAGGTTTGTCCATATAAATATATAAGTTAAAGTTACAATCTTTCGTAATTTTGCCTCAGAAATGACATTTGGGAACAGGAAATGTTGGAGCAGAACATGCTATATTTGAGCAAGGTGCATCAGCTGGGAATGTGGGGAATGATAAGATAGTGGAGCAGAAGAAAGCGAATCCGGTGGCTCTACTTCTATCATCGGCTATGATGCTTAGACATCTCCGGTTTCCTACTTTTGCTGACAGGCTTGAAACGGCAGTGAAACAAGTGATACAAGAAGGAAAATGTCGAACGAAAGATCTTGGAGGAGACTGCACCACGCAGGAAGTTGTTGATGCTGTCATAGCAGCTCTTGAGTGAATTAAGCCATGTGAGCCTCTGCTTCTGCCTGCTTCTTCTTGAGTCTTTTTTTTTAATTGGTTTTCTCTGTTTTACATTGCTATTTTTTTTTCTTGATTGATTGTGTTAGTTCATTTTTGTCTTTTGAGTGGTATTATACCTCACGTTTGAGCATGACCTCTATGCTTACATGATAAAATCAATAAAGCCAGAAGCATTTTTGTTTATCAAGCAAGATGTTGTTCTCTTTTTGCATCAAAACACTAAGCAAATAACTTGTTGTAGAAGAAAGACATTACTTGAAGTAATATTGGCTGTTCCAATATCTGATAATTACAGATACTCAGTGGGCAGAAGAATGGTCTCTGGTTGATAAGAAGCATGTAAAGATTGAAAGATGACAATAGCAAATAAGAAAACAGAGCAGCCATGAATATATTATCATTTAGCTATAATTAGGGTTTTCAGAGGGTACGACGCGCAAAGACCAACGATTTTGTACGTCAGAAAGATTAAGAAGAAATGCCAAAAGGAATATCCTCGTCACCGTGTCTCATACGAGTTCAATCCGTAGGAACATTTCAAAACAGAACCTTTTACTTCTCTGTTTTTTCTTCCTCTGTTCCCTTTTTATTGAAATCTCCCATCTATAAAATACCTCCTCAGTCTATTATCTTTTAATCAATAACAACGATCTCATTAAATAAGTTATTGGAAAAGAAGAAGAAGAAGACGAAAAAAAGAAGAAGATAATAATTTGTTTCTGAGAAAATTTGCTCTGTTTTCTGATCCTGAAGATTGAAATGGCATCGAATAGTGAAGCGAGGCCTCTGCCGAAATTCGGAGAATGGGATGTGAATGATCCGGCGACGGCTGAGGGATTCACCGTTATATTTAGTAAAGCCGGTGAGGATAAGAAAACAGGTCGGAGCACCAGCAAGGCAACTTCACAGAGGAAACAAGATGGCGGTAAACCAACGGCCAAGAAATGGCTCTGTTTTACTTTTTCATGATTTCCTCTGTAAATTAATTAACCGTTTGAGAATTGAGAAACTTTTGTCTTAGAATTTGTTTAGGATTTCTCTTTATAATTTGCAGAGTTATTTATGTTTAAAATGTTGCAGATTTGTATAGCTTCTTGTATATCCTGTTTGATGTTTTGTTTCGTTTGAAGTTTAAGACTAGATTTTGACAACCTTCTTGGTCATTTATCTTTACTATGTGCTTTATTACCATCGTTTTAGTTCTTTTGATGACATCTTACTATCTTAGTATCTGCTGCTTTTTGAAAGGTTGTCCTGCTTCAAAAACACACATGATTTTATTAGGTAATGTAATTTCGCTTTTTTCAATATTAATCATTGTAAACATTCTCAAGATATAGAGTTAATGGGGAAATGTTTAGACGTTAAAAGAAAAATTAATATTGTTCAGCAATGTTAGGCTACGCATTGACGTAGTCTTTGCCAAAATCACTTGGGAGTAACATATGTGAATTTTTTGAATGCTTTTATTAGTTGTTGCTTAAGAGAACCAAAATTGCTTTGAGTAAATATGCAAATCTCAACCAAAATTGGATATGTTCTCTGGTAAATCAGACAACAGTATCCGATCAAATATTGTTCTGTATTTTTCTTCTTGTGCAAGCGATACAGTAATCTCCCTTGATTACTTTCTCAAAAGGAAAAAGACTAAGAAGAATATTTGTTTTAACACTAAGTAGCCAAGTGCAGAGTATTGTGACGTTTCAGTGAAATTAGATTGCTAATCATTGAGACCCAAAAGAGAAGACAAAGTTCATGGGATCAATTAGGAAAGATTTACAAAGGACAAGTGGTCAACATTGTGGTAATACTCTATTCATTTTGATGACTCCATTCAAATCATTTGGCAAAATTAAATTCCCTTTTTGTTTGTTTATTTCTTCTCTCTTCTGTCATGTTCTCTATATGTATGTATATTGTAACTTCTGTCTCCTTGTCTCCCATAAAATACTAGAAAAGCTACGGAAATAAATACACACATGAGTATCGTACGACGACCTTATTGAACAAGATTCTCCTACTACTCTTATTGTTTTAAACCCTAGATTCTTGGACCTATAATGGCCTATTTTTTTTCTTTGCACAAATATTTGTTATATATTGAAATCTCTCCTTGGAAAACGTTTCTCTGAGTTGTCGTGCTTTTTTTTTTTACTGATGAAACAAATATTTGAGTTAGCCAGCGATGGTGGAGGAGGCAAAGAGAGACAAGAAAGGAGACAAGATAATCATAATAATCAAGAGAGCTTGACGTTGCTGGTTTCATGACCACAAATAGATGATTAAATTAAGTTAAAGGGGATAATTTTGCAAATACCCTCACTTTATAAGGTTTTAACACATGCCCAATTGCTCTTACATTAAAATCTTTTTAAAGGGCTCTTTTGGATTTATCTGTTAAATTTTTCCTTTGTTATATATCTTTGGAGTCTCTGTACCTTACTTAACCCACCAAAACTCATTTCCAAGTTTAAATCTTTATTCTTCCTTTGCTTCGGAGCCAAAAAAAAAATGGCATCATCATCTTCCTCTGCGGCCACTACGCATGTACCAGCTAGGTCTATTAGTTTGCCCACAAGACTAATCCATCCGAAGGCACAGAGAGTTGAAGAAGAACTGAAAAAGATTCAAGCTTTACACTTTTCTTCATCAACTTCTTCTCGGATCCAACTTGGACTTGCTAAGCTCGTGGACCTCTATGCCTTTGTCAATGAACAAGTTATATGTTCTCCTCAAGGCCAACAAGCTCTCCGCCTTTGCCGCAACGCGAAACTTTTGGAAGATGCTCTTGATGAATCCATCTTGTTACTAGATTTTTCTGACTTCACAAGAGACTTGATAGGAACATTCATGGAGCAAATCCAAGATCTTCAATCCGCTCTACGTAGACGCAGAGGAGATCTCTCTAACGTTCAGTCTGAGATCCGAACTTACATTACCTTTCAGAAGAAATTCAAGAACGCAGCAGCAAGACAACTTAAATCCCTTGCAAGAACACAAACGAAGAAGAAATCTCCGGTTATCAAACAAGCCGGTGATCTCGATCAACATTCTTCTATGGTCTCGAACATTCTAAGGCAATCAAACACATCGACGATCTCTATTTTTCAGTCACTCTTGCAGTTTCTTTCTTCTTCCGATGAGAACCAGAAGGAGAATGGTGAAATCGGATGTGTAGAGAACTCGATGATCCATTTTTTCTATGGAAGAATCATCGGTAGGAAGATTGTAAAAGTCATTGATGCGCAAACGATGCTCGGGAGATTAGCTATGCTTAATTCGAGCCTTGAAGCAATTAAGGATGAGTTAAGTTACTTATCAAGACTACTTATTCAACATAGAGCGTCTCTCTTGAACATTATTACTCCATAACAATAAGAGTTTGTATATTTTGTGTAAAAATCAGGTTTTGTAGAGATTAAATTATATAGAAAAGCAACTTAGCACATCTTCACTAATGAGTACTGTCCATTTCCATAAAAAAAAAGTTTTATATCTTTTGTGATTCGGATTGGATGTTTTACATGAATTGATCCGGTAAAAAAAGTAATCTCAAAAGTTATATGTTGAATTAAGCCGTATAAAACTGAATTAACCAAAAAAAAAAAAAAA
>VBRH01000038.1:90337-102620 GCA_014578085.1 Cardamine resedifolia | reverse complement strand
GAAAATAACAATATCTGATATTTTGGACAAATGTATTTATAGAACAGAAAAGAATCTGCCCTTGTAGGGAAAATAATATAAGATTTTTATATATGGTAAAAGTATGTTATTTTCAATGAGTAAAGATAAGATCTCCTAAAAATGGTAGACCATCATCATATTGTCAAATCTTTACACATATTATTACCTAAGATTTATATTGACTAAAGATGATAAGACCTTCAAAATATTGACTATGGATAAAGTAAAAGTAAAAAAAAAAAAGGTTTGACAATCCAATTCCAAGATTTGTATGTTTGACTCAAAATAAGCCCAGGATAAAAAATCCAGTCCATTACAGCCCAAGCCCATTGTGTAATCAATGATTCAGAGATTTAGAAGCGACGGTGCTTGGGATGCTTTGCTGAGGATGCTGGTTGAGTCGGCAACGTGTCTATGATACAACGGCTATATTTTGACATCGTCAAGATTTGTGCAAGTCCAGCTAATAAGCCTATCATAAGTCGGTGGGTTCTTGTGGGACCCAAAAGAGCGTTACTTTCCTAGTTTCAGCAGACCGTTACATACACACTCACACTACTAGCCTTCTTCTTCTTCTTCTTCTTCTTCATCTCCTGCTTCTGTGTCAGAGACGCGGTGGTGAGAGAAAATGACGGTCGCCGGAGTTGCCTCTGCGCATACCAAGAAGCTCGTGAAATTCAGTCTCTCTCTCTTCCGTCGTGGCTTTAGCTCCTCCAAATGGTACTCATTTTTAGTGCTTTAATGTAGATAACCTAATTTCCCTCAATCTGCTTAACTAACCAGACAAAATTTGGAAAAGTTAGGGTCTTTTTAGTGTATTGATACTTATTATCTCGAGAATCGATCTGGGTATTTTCAGTTTATTACTTAGAAAATAAAAGCTAGAATTTTGGTTTGCGTTTGTGAAATTTCCGATCTGGGTTTTTCTAGGATTAAGCATCTGATGAACTTTCTTAATTTGTCCGTGTCTTTTTTTGGCTATTTGATCGGAGAAAAGCAAAACGGCGGCGAAGATGGCTGTGGCTCGGATAAAGCTTCTAAGGAACAAGAGACAAGTTGTGGTGAAGCAAATGAGGCGTGACATCGCCGTTCTTCTTCAATCCGGTCAAGATGCCACCGCTCGAATCAGAGTATTTCACTTTTCTACTTCACTTTCTAGAGTTTTCCCTGCAATTTTCAATTCAATGAATATTTGCTTTGTGATAATTTTAGGTTGAGCATGTTATAAGGGAACAAAACATTCAAGCAGCAAACGAAGTCATCGAGCTTTTCTGTGAACTTATCGTTTCTCGTCTCAATATCATTACCAAGCAAAAGTATGTTCATATCTATCAGATTTCAATTGTTTCTTTGCTTTACTTAAAATTGGGTTCTTATATATGTGTTTGGCTCTCTCTTTTAGGGAATGTCCTGTGGATCTTAAGGAAGGTATTGCTAGTTTGATTTTCGCTGCGCCTAGATGTTCTGAAATTCCGGAGCTTGGAGATCTTAGAGACATCTTTGAGAAGAAATATGGGAAAGATTTTGTATCTGCTGCTACTGAATTGCGTCCTAGCTGCGGCGTGAACCGCATGGTAACTAAATTATTCATGTTTCTGATTAGTTTAACTCAAGCAGTGATTCATATTTAGATGAAATCTTGAACTTGTTTTCTTCTTTCTTGTGCGTTTGTAGTTGATTGATAAGCTTTCTGTTAGAAATCCCGGTGGAGTATTCAAACTGAAAATCATGAAGGAAATTGCAAAGGAATTTCAGGTTGATTGGGACACTACAGAGACAGAACAAGAACTTCTCAAACCTCAAGAAGAAAGTATTGTATGTCTCTTAGTCTTCCCCTTTCAACTTCCTCTCTTTTTTTTCAAAATCAGAAACTTAAAAGTTGTGTTCTTCTTGTATGAACAGGACGGGCCACGTGCGTTTGTTAGCGCCTCAAGCTTACCGGTTAATCGTGCAGCCCACCAGCCCTTTGATCCTACCGAAGCAATGCCGAGGTATGTATGGATTCCCAATCTTTTGCTTCAACATGGTTCAAATAAGGGCTCATAAGAATGACTTCTTTTTGTTGTTTTACTAATCAGATCAAGTAGTAGCACGAGCATCAACACACATTATCATGACACTGAGTCAGCAGCAGAAGCAGCCACGGAATTAGCCAAACAGGCGGTTGCAGCAGCACAAGCAGCCTCTTTATTAGCTACCAGGAGAGACACCACCAACGAGTTCTCTGTATCTTCCGATCATTCAACAAACCACAAGGATTCACAGTACATGGATCATCATCATCATCCAGGTTCAAGAAGACAATCGCGAGACTCTGAAACAAGCTCCTACTATGCAAAACCATCTGCAGAAAACAGAGGAATCGGTAGAAGACACAGCTACAACAATCCTGGTGTTAATGAAACGGAGTACGAGGAAGACTATACCAAGACCGAAGCAGAAGCAAAGGAAACAATGAGGAGGAGACACAGCTACAACTCTCCATCACTTCCTCATCCTCCTCCTCCTGCAACTTCTGAGATCAAGTTTGATGAGTCAGACTACTATGAGGAAGAGACAGAGCCAGAAGAAGGACCATCACAGACTCGTGCTTTTTCCCTCCCGCCAAAACGAGCACCGCCTCAGGCTCCTCAGTCCAGAAGGGACTCGAGCGGTGACCATGTTCATCCAAAACTGCCTGACTATGATATGTTGGCTGCACGTTTTGAAGCAATCAGAAGCAGTAAAGGGCCGTTGATCTGAAGCCGTATGGGATTGTTCTGCAATTGATCTGCAAGAAGAAAGAAGCCTTTTTACTAAAATAACGGTTCGGTTTTGTTGTGCTCTATTCAATCAACAAAGAAACACGTCTTACGTATCAGATTCAGAATATTTTAAATTAATAAATATTTATCTATATCACATAACACTATAAATAACATAGCTAGCAGGAGAAAGTTTAAATGGTACAATATTTTATGACCAATATATTCCTATTTTAGGCGGTTGATGAGATGGGTGGAGATTAATTTCTTGGGAGCCAAGGTACTGATTGTTGCTACGTCTGAGAACACTATGATGTTTGGAGAATGCTATCTTTTTCACAGATTGTGAAGATGTTAGTGTGCTTAAGCTTGCTGATGGTAATTGTCATTAGCGAGAAGATTGATTATTGTTCTTCTCATATAAAATTCTAAAGACGGAATGTTAAATTCAGTTTGTTTTCCCATTTTTAAATTTAATATTTAATTTAAGTTTGAAGATAATATGTATATTTAAAAATCAAAGTAGTTTACTTAAAATATTATTTTTAAAAAACCTTAAATTTTAGTTTAAAATAATATTTATTAAACAAAATTTCAAAATTAAGTGTTAAATTTATATTACATGTGAACATATTGAATTTAGAATATTTCTAAAGGACCAAAGAAAATTAAGGACATGATGTTAAATAGGTTTGTTTTCACGTTTTTTAAATTTAATACTTAACTTAAGTTTGAAGATAATTTGTATATTTAAAAATCAAAATAGTTCACTTAAAATATTAATTTTGAAAAACCTTAAAATTTAGTTATATTAAAAAACCAAAAATGAAATAACTTTTATTAAATAAATCTTAAAATTAAATATTAGAACACCTCTAACAGACCAAATAAAATTCTAAAGGATGAGATGTTAAATTCGATTTTTCACGTTTTTAAAATTGAATACTTAACTTAAGTCTGAATTAGCGAAAAGATTGATTATTGTTCTTCTTAGAAAATAATTTTAAAAATTAACCGAGTGTTGAATTGGACGATTTGATTAGTTAGACCGGTTATAACCAACATAGAAAGCATGAATCGAACAACCCATTTATCTCACTATTTAAAAAAATTAGAGTATATTTAACAAAAAGAAATTTAGAATATTTTGTAATATTAATGTCTAGGCCATGCTTAGACCGACTTTTTAATATTAGAGAAATTTTATTTTGTTAAGTTTTAACATTGGTGAAATTACAAAAGTGTATCTAAATATATATATATTAGCAAAAAATAATTTCAGAATTAGAAATTTAAGTGTATTTACAAGAAACAATGTTTAATTTATAAAGTAATTCGGTCAAGATTCAATGAATACATAAAAAAATTACCAAAAATTTTCCATATACATTGTAGGTAAGGATACTATCTGTTGACCCAAGAAAAAGGAAATAAATTTACTACAATTGACTCTCTTCCATGTCAGAATTAGAGTATATATATACTGCATACATAAAATCATATTCTTTCAATCGTTATCTAACAACCAAACAATTTACAAAGAAAAAGAAAAAAGAAAAACCTCAGAGAGAGGCATAGAGATGAGTAAAGTGGTCGAGTGGTCTGATTTACCTGACGATCTGGTTGATTTAATAGCCAACCGTCTCTTCTCCAGCGTCGAGCTTCGCCGAGTCCGTAGCATCTGCAAACCCTGGCGTTCTGCGGTTGCCATCAATAAACATTACTCCAACCATCGCAAACGCCACTGTAGACGATTCCTTGCTCCTTACTATGACAATCCGTGTTCACTCTCTCCCGCAGCTTTCTTCCGTGTGATTCTCTCGTCATGTCCGAACAAAGGCTGGCTTATCAAAACCCAAGATGTCTCTGATATCCGTAAAAATCTCCTTTCCCCTCTCTCTCGTCTCTTCATAAAATCTTCCGACCAAACCCTAGATCTTTTGGAGTTTACGGTCTCAGAGATTCATCATTCTTACGGCGTTTACCTGAAAGATTCGAGTATCGTGTCGTATAGAAGTGTTCTCGTGGACAATCTGGTTTTCGCGGTCGATTACAACAAGAAAATCTGGTGGTGCAATAGTGGAGAAGGTAGTAATCATGTCTGGACAAGAATTTTAGATGAAGAAGCCAAATATTTCTCAGATATTATAGTCCACAAAGGTCAAATCTATGCTTTAGATTGCACAGGTGCAATTTGGTGGATTAGTTTATCTGATCTCAACATTTTTCAATACGGACCTTCAACTCCAATGGACTACTACGAAATTGATGATTGCAAAGACAAGAGGCTTGTGGAGTATTGTGGAGATCTATGCGTTGTTCATCGTTTCTGTAAGAATTTTTGTGAAACGAGTGGTGATGTCCAGAGGACCATTGGTTTTAGGGTATATAAGATGGACGAGGAATTAGTTGAATGGGCTGAGGTTAAGTCTTTGGGAGATAAGACTTTTATTATGGCAACGGATAGTTGTTTCTCTGTCTTGGCTAGAGAGTATTATGGATGTTTGGAGAATTCCATCTACTTTATAGATGAGGCAGAGAAAATAAATGTTAAAGTGTTTAAGCTTAGTGATGGTGGTATCAAAAACATGGCGGAGTCTTCTTCTGAGACTTGTTTTCAGATGTTTTCTCCTCCTTTCGCATGAGTTTTTTTGTTTGTTTTGATAAAACATGAGTTTTATTTTGTTAGTAATTTCTTACCTTTTGTTTTGTTGTACCGAAGTTTTCTTATTTAAGTTGTGTTTCTCGATAGTGTAAAAAAAGAAAAAAAAAAAAAACTTGTGTTTCTTAAATATTGTTGTTTTGGTTTTACGTTGTTACTTGCCGAGTAAATTGAGAATTTCCCTCTCGCACCTTGGCCTAAAGAATTTCCCATCTATCTCTCTAAGGTGTTTAAGCTTGGGGATGCTAGTATTATAAACATGGCTGAGTCTTCTTCTGAGAGATGTTTTCTTCTCCTTTCGCATGAGTTTTATTTTGTTAGTAATTTGAATCCTTTTGTTTTGTTGTACCGAAGTTTCTTATTTAATTTGTGTTTCTCAAATCTCAATGGTGTAAACAAAACAAAAAAAACTTGCGTTTCTTAAATATTGTTGTTTTGGTTTTACTTTGTTACTTGCTGAGTAAATTGAGAATTTCCAAGAAAAACGCAGAAGTAAATCGAAATTTGCATACATTAATTTGGGAGTCATCAGTCACCTGCAAGTTTGGGCAAGCGTTTTCACCCCTTCGCGTTTTTTTTTATGTCGTTTTCTTGCAAGTTAAACGATGCGGTGTTCATTAATAACGGTTTAAAACGACGCAGCAGGTGTCACGCGCCATTGTTTTCCAACGCGGTATCAATTGCCAATTAGTAAACCAGAAACTCGATTACCGAACCGGGAATAACAATAGTTTCGGCCTTCGGTTCGGCAATTAACTTATGGTTAGCTTGGTTAGGTTGAGGCTATTTGGTTTGGTAATCCATTACCAACGCAATATGAGAACGCCGTCGTTTATGCCTTCTTCACTAAAGCGTCTTAAGAATTGAATCGGAAATATTCTCAGAATCGAAACAAATTTTAGTTTAGGCTTTGACGAGGTGATCAGAGATATGAAGAAATCGCCGTTGCCGTTGCAGAATGTGCACAGCTCCGATAAGAATGTAGCCGGGAAAGAAGCATTGGTGAAGCTTTTGAGATGGCATTTCGGTCATGCAGATTTCAGAGGGAAGCAACTGGAAGCTATTCAAGCTGTTGTATCTGGTAAGAGTATAACATACCCATTTTTCTCTTTACTCCTGAGAAAATTGGAATGGTTTTCGTTGAAATTCTTGGCTTCTGTTTGTGATTGATGAAATTAGGAAGGGATTGCTTTTGCTTGATGCCGACGGGAGGAGGAAAATCGATTTGTTATCAGATACCTGCACTAGCTAAACCCGGAATCGTGCTTGTTGTTTCTCCTTTGATTGGTAATTTGTTTTTCTTTTTTCCCTGATTCATGAATGAAGGATCTATGGTTTTGATTAGTCTCTCTAACTATTTGTTTTGTTTCCTTCTCTTCATCTTTTGTGTTTACCTTCTCAGCTTTGATGGTAAGTGAATTTTTTTTTTTTTTTTTTTTTGTGTTCTTCACTTTAAAGCTTTCTTGTTTATGGGTTTTGAAGGACCATTCTTTGTTTCTGTTTGCTAAAGGAAAATCAAGTGATAGCTCTGAAGGAGAAAGGTATTGCTGCTGAGTATCTCTCATCCACCCAAGCTACACATGTTAGGAACAAGGTGCTTTGGCTATAGTGTGTATATATTTTTATATATGCAACCTGATTTTAAGCTTTGTTTATTTCTGACCTTTTTTACCACTACCCTTTGTTAAAATTCAAAATTTATGCCGTGTGCTTTGCTATAACATTGAACAAACTCACATGGATGATTGTTTCACTTCGAAGTTTTTTGTGTTGATAAATATTTTGGATGAGTGATCCAAATTATCACTTCTTCTATCTATTATTTTGTTTAATATCATTGAATGTGATTCTTGACTTTGGTTTTTAGATCCATGAAGACCTTGATTCTGGAAAACCCTCAGTAAGATTGCTCTATGTTACTCCAGAATTGATCGCAACGAAAGGATTTATGTTGAAGCTGAGAAAAATCCATTCCAGGGGTTTACTAAATCTGATAGCTATAGACGAGGTAAAAGCCTTGAAATGCCTTTACAAGAGTTAGCAGGAAAGCTTAAAGTGTTGAACCTGAATGTTGGTTTTAAATTTCTCTGAGTGTTTATGTATATTTCAGGCACATTGCATCTCATCATGGGGCCACGACTTCAGGTTCATTTTTGGTGATTGTGTAAGCATTCTTGTCCTTTGGAACTTACTATAGTCTAACTTGTTTTTTCATATTACAGACCTAGTTATCGTCAACTTTCAACCTTGAGAGATTCTTTGCCAGATGTTCCAGTGTTGGCTCTAACTGCTACTGCTGCTCCTAAGTGATTTTCTTTTTCAGGGCAGTACTATAAGAACATGTGTGTAAATTGTAGATCTTTTCTCAACAGCAATTTTTTGTAGGGTACAAAAGGATGTTATCGACTCCTTGAGTTTGCGGAATCCTTTGGTCCTCAAGTCTTCTTTCAATCGCCCAAATATCTTCTATGAAGGTTCCCCTTTGAGCTACTCAGTTATGTATGATATTTTCTCTCTGCAAACTATTATGAGGTATTCCCAATATATATATTTTTTTGCTGGTGCAGTTCGGTACAAAGATCTTTTAGATAATGCTTATACTGATTTGAGCAACTTGCTCAAGTCATGTGGAAATATTTGTGCAATTATCTATTGCCTTGAGCGTACAACCTGTGATGACTTGTCTGTTCATCTTTCCAGTACTGGGATCTCTTCTGCTGGTAAATAACATCCCTATTACCTCTATATGCTTCAATATTGAGCCATAAGCGCTGACATTTGTTCTTTATGTTTACAGCCTATCATGCAGGACTCAATAGCAAACTGAGGAGTACTGTTTTAGATGATTGGCTGTCCTCGAAGAAGCAAGTAATTGTTGCTACAGTGGCTTTCGGGTAATAACTCTGTGAATTACCTTACGTTTGGGTCCTGGGTTTATTATGATCATCTTCTTTGCGTCTTATTATGTTTGGGAGCTCTTGTGGCACCTGGTAAACGCTCTAATGGTTTTTCTACAGAATGGTAAACAAAGTTTTTTTCTCACATTGCATTTTTGTAATTTTTTCACTTCTTATGTATCGTAGCATGATGAGACTACTGACTTTCTAGGGTATGGATAAGAAGGATGTCAGAATGGTTTGCCATTTTAATGTTCCAAAATCAATGGAATCATTCTATCAAGAGTCTGGTAGAGCAGGTCGGGATCAATTACCCTCAAGAAGTGTATTATACTATGGCGTAGATGACAGAAAGAAAATGGTAATGTTAATATGGTTATCACAGTTTTTGGCTTCATAAATTTCTTTGAATTGTAAGTTCTCTAACTTACTTTACCAACTCTTTGCTAGGAATTTCTACTAAGGAATTCGGAGAATAAGAAATCCCCATCCTCAAAGAAGCCTATATCTGACTTTGAGCAGGTAAATGCACTCTTGTTTCTTTCAGGCTGTGTATTTTAGTTGAAACTTATTCATGCTGCATGCATTTAGATTGTGAAATACTGCGAAAGTTCTGGATGCCGAAGAAAAAAGATTCTTGAAAGCTTTGGTGAAGAGGTGGGACTTGTATTTTCATGATTCATGAATCAAATCCCTTAAATGTTCCATTAATTTGAGCTGCTGATTTTTTTTTTTTTTTAAACAGTTTACTGCGCTGCAATGTAAAAAAACGTGTGATGCATGTAAGCATCCAAATCAAGTTGCTCATTGCTTGGAGGAGCTCATGACTACTGCCTCTCGAAGACACAATTCTTCTCGAATTTTCATCACCAGGTTTTGGCTTTAAACGCATCTAAATGCACAGCGAGGTATACAGAGTCTAACATAACTCTGTCCCCATTCTTTTGCAAGCTCGAATGATAAGACCAATAAGGGACAGTACTCCGAGTTCTGGAATCGTAATGAAGATGGAAGCAATTCTGATGAGGAAATATCAGATTCAGATGGTAACTCTCTTGATATTTAGTGCATGCATTCCCAATATTTTCGAATAAAACTTCTTATTGCCTAAAAATCTTAAACTCGTGTTCTGATTCATCTACATCCAGATGGCACTGAGGCTGCCAAGAACCTAGCAGGACCCAAACTTTCGAAAAAGTTGGGACTAGACGAGAAACTGGTTTTACTAGAGCAAGCTGAGGAAAAGTACTACGAAAGGAACAAACAGGTTTCGTAACAGATTCACTTTATCTTCTTTAGAAACAAAAGTTTAACATCTTTCTTCTAGTTGAACTTAGCATAGCCGATTCGAACTATTTGCAGGTCAAAAAGTCCGAGAAGAATGCAATATCTGAAGCATTAAGAGAGTCAAGCAAGCAGAGACTCTTGAATGAGTTGGCACGAGTACTTCAGCTGCTCACTGGTGTAGAAGAGTAAAAATATCTAACATCCTATTTAAATATTTTCAAGTTTAAGAAGCTTATGGGCCTCAGTCATACCTTATTAATTGGAACTCGAAATCAATATTTTGCAGGGTTTCTTCCCAAAAGGCATCCGAGTTTCTTGAAAACGAGTGCTATAAAAAATATAGCAAAGCAGGAAAATCGTTTTACTACTCGCAGATAGCGAGTACTGCAAGGTGGTTTGGAACCGCAAGCAGAGACGAGTTAATTACCCGACTTAGCTCTGTGGTCAGTTTGGCTAGAGAAGAAGAGCCACTAGGAGAGCCTTTGTTGGTGACTGAACAGGCCGAGAACATAGAGGAAAAAGTTGGCAAGATTAATACGGCCGAGTCAGGGGTTGAGGAACCGACACAACAGCTAGTAGTGAGTCCGAACTGTTCGCCTATAAGGCTTCCACAAGTTCCATCATTCTCAGAGTTTGTTAACCGAAGAAAAATGAAGCATAACAGATCAATAGATAAATCTTCTGAAGGTTTTGATGACAAGAAACCGGCAAAGATAATGAAGTTACAATGACATGTTGCTAAAATCCATCGAATATTTTGTTAACTAGACAACAACGTTTTCCCCTTTGTTTTGTAGTGTATAGCCATTGGGCCCATTGTCTCTTAAAGTCGTAACATATTCTATCTTAGTGTTCCACCCGGTTGAATAAACTTACTGAAGCTAAACCACCTAAACCGATGTAAAAACCAAATCAACCCAAAGCTTAACAACTCCAAGTATGGTTTCACTAGATTTTAGTTGGTCAACTTAAAACTTTGAAAGGAAATATTAAATCCCCTTCGCGTAATTAGTGGGCGGTTTTTTTAATTAGAGAACCCGTGTCTGGATTGAAACCAAATCGTATCAACTATCAACACTCAACTAGATTTCGTTCTATTATTAAACATTCTTTTTTATTCACATCGTAACCCGAGAATCAGGAAACCATTGGCTGTGTACAAATAAAAACTGACATTTCTTTTTTTAATTTCCTTGATCATCTAAGAAGGGACTTATTACACTCACATGACACATATACATTTCCCACATCAACTAACAACCACCACACACTAAAGAAAAGATCTACTAATTTCTTCAAATAACGATTAAGACACAACTAATTAAAAAAAGAAAAGATTAAAGAAAAATCTAAAGATTCTGTCTGTTTCCTAATCCAAACGCCACCTGCTTCCATTTCTTTTCCGTAAATAACGCTACTGATTTCAAAAGCACACCTATTTGTAATCTTTATTCGCATATTATATGGTTTATAAGATACGTTTTCGAGATTTGGTGGATGGGGTTTTAGGCTATGAGATACACCTCATTGAGAAACTGGTGACTGATGAATCAACGGCGGCTCCGGCGAAAATCCTCGCATGATCGCTTTCTTGACCGTAATCCATCATCGGACGGTACTCAAGATCGTCGTCGTGATCATACACAAACTCCGGCATCTCTATCTCGTTCCTCCTCACATGTTCCCATAAATAATCCACTCTGCTTATGTACCTCAGCTTCTCGTACAAGCTACCGTAGCCAATCACCACACCAAAACAAATTACTTAAACCACGTTTTTCAAATTTTTTTTGTACCTAAAAAAAGTCTATAAGACCAGAAAATAAAAAAACGCGACGGTGACTCACCCGCCGGAGAAAAGAAATCGGCCGCAAGTGGCGAGGAAGAGACGGGATTGAAGACCTGGGTGGAGGAAGTAAACCTCCTGGAGATTGTCTCTGACGTTGACTGGAATCGCGTCGTAGATCGCTCGTAGAGCTGAGATTCCCGGGAAATTCTCGCTCCTCTGTACGCCGGTGTGGACGTAAAGCACGGCGAATGGTTTTCTTCCTAATCGAGGAAAGATCTTCTCCTCTAGATACTTCTTTAACACATCCAGCGACAGAAACCGAGCTGATTTGAGAAAAAAATTCAAATTAGACTACCAAAATCAACTTAAAATAGAAGAAAATCAAAAGAAACAGATCCGACTGTATCAGTACCTGGAAAGAATTTGCCGATGATCCGAAGGATCTTACGGCCGTGTTTGTCTCTGCCATGGATCTTGAAGATCTCAAGCTTCTCAATAAGCTGCTCTTGCTCGATCTCTGAAATCTGAGTGCTCATCGCTTCTCTCTGTCTCTAGCTTCGTTGGTAAAATCAGTAGAAGTAAAAAGAAGAAGAGCGGAATAACAAATGTGACGGTGAAGGTGATGAACTGATGATGATTGAAAAAGGAAAGATAAAAAACAAAAAGTGCATTTATTGAGGACTGAGGACTGAGGAGGGTTCATGTGAGAAACGACGGGCTCATGCGAATATTCTGTAGCATCTTCCTTTCAAAACGATCTTTCTCACCTATTTGTGGGTCCCATACTCAATAATACATTAATATGCCTCACTTATGATATTTCTTAAGTCAACTAATCTGGCCCTTCCATTTTCTCTACATCTAACGGCTATTGCTTTTTTTT
>VBRH01000038.1:68667-80702 GCA_014578085.1 Cardamine resedifolia | reverse complement strand
TTTTTTTTTTTTTTTCCGGCGATTGTCCTATAGACTAACCAAGCAATAATCTAATTAGTTTGAATTAATATTTCAGAGAGGTTGACTTAGTTAATAATCAATGTCTTCAAAATTTAACCTTCAGTTTAAAAACTTGGGAAATTGCAATACATAGCAAAGGAAAATTAAAAATTTAGGCGGACACAGTAAATCAACCTCACTTGTTGACCAAAAAAAAAAAATTATAAACTTTATAAAGTGTTATTTATGATATAAATGAAAATGTGCGTTAAATGTGACAAAAAAAAATTTATTTGGTGTTATTTAAAGAAAATTTTCAATTATATCGCAAGCTAATTATACTATATATAAAAAATAGCTTAGGAAATTAATTGATGAAGATGTGGAAAAGGGGTAAGATCAGTACACCGTAGGTAGGATATAATAATACCAGTCAGAGGAAGACACGTGTAGGCAAGAGATGAGCCGTTGTCTCGTCGGGTCGTACGCTAAAAACCACCTGAGGGCTGAGACGCGTTTTTGGTTGGTTAATCAAATCCGGAAGATATTAACAATAAGTTAATGACGAAAAACAAAAGTAACAACCATATGTAACAATGTTTGTTTTTCATTACATGACCACCATTGGGTCTACTTACATTATATCTGAATTATATCCACAACAGACAATTTGGAGCGTTACACAATACACGATAACATCATCGTAATATATATAAAAGAGTTCTCTTACCATACGATAGTTTAATTAGTATCTTTTATGGTATAAACACAAAGACAATTATTCCACTATTAAAACGATTTAAGTAACAATGATAAAGCGTAGTGCAGAATTGTTTAATCGCGTAAGTAGACAAGCAAAAGGAACTAATGGATTTTTCTTGGAGAATACGTGAAAAAATAAAAGAGGTTAATGATATTGAACGTCATCGCATCATCATTGCTCCACCACTCCTCTATTTATAGTCTTTTTCATTTTATTTTTTTTCCTCTCCACTCTTTTCACATTTGGTCCCTTTAATTTTGCTTCTTCTTCTTCTTCTTCTTTCATTTTTCTTGTATAGCAAAAAATCGTCTCTCCAGAGAACACAAACACACAACAAAAAAAGAGCAAAAGGTAAAAGTGTGAAGAAACGGAGTAAAGAGAAGAAGATAGCAAATATGGGGCAATGCTCTTCGACAACAAAGATGAGGAGAAAGAGGAAAAGGGAAGAAGATAGTTGCAGAGAATCAATGGAGAGGAATAAAGGATGTTTAGCAATGGTGAAGGAGAGGCGTTCTAGGTTTTATATCGCCAGAAGATGTATTTTTATGTTGCTTTGTTGGCACAAATACGCCAATTCTTGATGAGGTTTGTGTTATTATACCAAGTAAAAAAACACGCATATACAATACTGTTGTCGGTTCTTTTGATAGCTTTGTTTGTTTTTTAGTTTGAAAGTTTCAAGCTTTAGTCTGGTGTCTCTTTCGTCTTGTTTCAAACAAGTATTTGAAAACAATCTCAAGATTCTTATCACACAAAGATATTCTGATTCACTCAAAATCAAGTAGCATAGAGACAGAACGGAGAAGCTATTAAAGTTTGTAGTTTTTACTTCACTGCCTTCTGCAGCAGCATACACTCCAAAAGCAACAAAAGAGAACCACAAATGTCACCTGACAGAATCTTTTAGTCAATTTTAAGGATGGTCAATTACACAACCTATTTAGAACAGAGAAGTTCTTTAATTCCTTTGTCAAGAGGTGAAACAGGTCACCTCGACCCACGGGGTTGATACCTTCTCTCTGGGCTTCTTCCATCACGAGGTGAGTAGTCGCGCCTTCTCTCTGTGCCTCTTCCATCACGTGGTGAATACTCGCGCCTTGGTGAGTAAGACCGATCTCTTCTAGACCTTCTCTCTGTTCCTCTTCCATCACGAGGTGAATAGTCACGCCTTGGTGACCTACGATGTCCATAATCATCACGATCATAGTGCCTCCCTCGACTGCTACGGCCTTCTCGGTCTTTTTCCACAACAGAGAGATTATAGAACAGTTAGCAATCTTTTCATTTGTTGAGAAACCCAATCATTTTTAACAGAAAACTTTCAAATGTTCACTTACCATTTTCCCTGGAGCTTTTCAAGCCAAGATAGTGGCCTGGGGTGGGAGTTCTCGGGCGCTTTCTTCGAGACTGAAGATAACACAAAGTACATAAACCTCATGTAATGGAACACAACTTTCAAGTTACAAAAGCCACGGTATAGTCAAGGAAACAAGATGCATCCTAGGCTGGAGAAACACTCGACTAATAGTAGTTGATACTTGATAATGTCCTTTGATTAGTTGAGAGTTGAGAGTTGAGGCAATATAGTTGCTTATGATTAGTTGTATCAGATCATTTGCTGATCAAGCTGTGTTTCACTAATGATGTTGGGCAAGGATGAGTACTCTTATCATCTCTGATTGTTGCTTGACGCAATATTTTCTGAATGATCAGAAAACCTCCACGTCAACAAATAATGATAGATATTATATACGTATCATACTGCCACCAAAATTAGTAGAGTATGAACTTTTTACCCTTTCAACAGTTATGTATCGGCCTTCTAGTACAGATTGGTTGAGATATTTAATGCACCGCTCAGCATCTTTAAGGCTATCCATTGTAACAAAGGCGAAACCACGAGACACACGGGTGCGTGGCTCCATTACAAGAAAACAAGACGCAACCTATGGAAATGAAACAAGGTGACAAGTGATTAAGGATTGAATGCTCAAAAAATGCAAAGAAAAAAATAGATTTAAACTGGCAATATGAGGGAAAAAGAATCAGCTTTAGATATTATACCTTTCCTTCCTTGGAGAAATGAGCTTCAAGATCCTTGTCGGTGACTCTTGTAGATAGGCCAGTCACATAAAGAGTGGTACCAGGGTTTTCAACTTCACTTCTGTCAACCAAAAATTTATTCAGATAATCAAAAGGCAAAAACTAAACATTAGAAACTATCAATTCAACTATAGACCACAAGAGAATGCAAACTCAGATGGAAAAAGAAAGCTAGAGCTAAACCTTCCACGGCTTCTTGACCTTGACCTAAAAAGAGTACAATAAATGAAAGAAGATTACAAAAAATTTCAGTGACATACCCAAAAAACTGTATAAGAAAACCCTAAACTTAACGTAATAACTAACCTGCCACGGCTTCTTGATGGAGATATGGGCCTTGGCAAAGATCTTGACCTAGACCTGTACCTAGGCCTGGACCTGGATCTAGATCTGGACTTGGATCTAAGTCGTTCTTCTCGAGGTGAAGGAGATCGTGAATCTCTGATGCAGAACATCAAGACAAAGATTATACACTCTATTACAGAAAATGTTTATCCGCAGGAGCTCTCACTGAGACTTCTTACTTCCAAACCCAATCTAATTAAGCTTTTTATCAGAGTCCTATGAGCTACGATCTGATCCCAGATATTATGGGCAACAAAACAAAATCAACAGAACTACAACTACTTAGAAATAAACTCCATTATTACATCTTTGAGAAGTCAAAATTCTCAAATCCATCACTCAGATTCAAAGCCAACGCAAATGTAATGCAATTCAAAAAAATTGTAGAAACGCGTAAAAACCAAAAGAGAGCGATATTAGGAGAAGCATTTAGAGACAACAGCCCTAAAATAGGAAGGAAGATAAAACTTGAATCTAACCTTCTTTTAGGAGAATCCACCTGCAAAACCAAGTAATTATTATACCTCAGATTCATCGGAAATATCAAATGAAGATGAAGAAGAACGTGACGATTAATAGTCCTCAAGAAGATGATAAAAGAAGCTTACCATTGCAAAAAGAAACAGAGATTTCGATCGAGACGGAGAGAATTTAGGGTTTTAGTGTAAGCAACAAAGCGTAAAGCCAGTTCTTCTTTTCCCCCTTTGTCGACAGATAAATTTATTCTTTTTTAATTTTTTTATATTACACGAGTAGTGATTGCATGTGGCAAGACTCACGTTTCTTATAATGCATCCTGTAACAAAACTGTAATTAATCCGGATTTAATTTCGGTCTGATTCATTCTTTCCTCCTCGGTTAGATTTGATTTTCGCCGATTTAAACATGGATCTGTCTATGAATCTTTGGGTTTTTTTTTTTTGGTTCAAACTTCTGGTTAGATGATCCTAGACATCGTCTGTAACCGTATTTCGGACTGTTTCTAACCTTAATAATATAAAATGCTTAAAAACCATAACCTAAAAATATATTAGTTATGGTTAACCATAAAGTATTAAATGTAAGTATATAACCGTTAATTAACCGTAACCATATAAAACCGTTGGTTAAAACCGCATGAAAAAAGGATATTACAGTCATATGACACATTTGAGTACACAGCCATTACCAGATCCCACAGTGCATCCATAACAGAGTTCGGTGGCGTCGGAGACGGCAAGACGCTAAACACAAAGGCGTTCCAGAGCGCCGTCGATCATCTCAGCCAGTACTCATCTGACGGTGGAGCTCAGCTCTTTGTACCCGCCGGAAAATGGCTCACCGGAAGTTTCAACCTCACAAGCCATTTCACTCTGTTTCTTCATAAAGACGCTGTTATTCTCGCTGCTCAAGATATGTATAGTATTAATCTTGCTGAACAATCTTATCTGGTGTTTCTCTGTTGTGATCAATTTTCATTTTGTTTGTGACGGTAACTTTAGTAATCAATTTCCTTTTTTTTTTCCTCCAAAAAACATATAAAAAGGGAAATAATGTAATTTCCTTTTTTATTGATCCAATCGTTGTGATCAATTTCCATTTCGTTGTAACGGCAACGGTAACTTTAGTGATCAATTTCCTTTTTTTTTGGTTGTGTGTGTGTAAACTTTTTCCTTATAAATACTCTCATTATCTCTGAGAAATCAAATTAACCTTCTTCTTCTTCTTCGAGAGAGAGAGGTTGTCTCGTGTTTGACCAATCCAGAACCATCTCTTCTCTCGCCAATAATATAGGATTTCGTCCTTAAATTCTATTTCTGTTTCATCTTCTCTCTTCCTTCATATCTATGTTTCATCTTCTCTCTTCCTTCATCTATGTCGGAGTCCTCTCGTCGTTCTTGGGTTGTCCCACAGAGGCATCTTCAGCACACAACGACCAAGAGCTTTTGTCACTCCTGCGAAATAGAAGAACCGATGAAGCTTGGGCTAAGTATGTTCAATCCAGAACGAAGCGGCTCTGTTAACGGCGTTCAAACAAATCTCGGATCCTAACAATTTTCTGGGTAAATGGAAATACGGGTAGGGTCGTCGTAACTCATGTTCTTGGCGAGGCGTTTCCTGCTCCGACGATGGTCGAGTCATTAGTCTGGATCTACGGCACGGTGTCCTTACCGGAACCCTAAATCTCACGGTGGAATCTTTATTTGCAAGAAAACTCTTTCTCTCGAAGTTTTAGACTTATCTTCAAACGCATCCTACGTGGCAACAAATTCCGATTATTTCAGGTTTTTTATTTCTCATCATTAAAATCACTTTTTTTTGTTTAATTAACCTATAATTTTCCTTCTTTTAATTACAGGTTCAGTCAGTTCATGCCACATATTTTTGGGTAATGATTTCCTTACTCTTTCATGCCACATATTTTTCATATATATAGTAATAAAAAAAAATTTCACTATGTATAAAATATTTTTGTTTTTTAAACTTAAGTATTAAATTTTATCACGGTAAAAACAAACCGAATTTGACATCCCGTCGTTAGAATTTTCTTTGGTCCGTTAGAGGTGTTATAAGTTCAATGTGTTTTCACTTAAATGAAATTTAACACTTATGATTATTATTTTTCTAAAAATATTATACTTTTTATTATAGAAAATATTTTTGTTTTTTAAACATAAGTGTTAAATTTTATTACAGTAAAAACAAACCGAATTTGACATCTAGTCCTTAGAATTTTATTTGGTCCGTTAAAGGTGTTATATGTTCAATGTGTTTTCACCTAAATGAAATTTAACACTTATGATTATTATTTTCTAAAAAATATTATACTTTTTATTATATAAAATATTTTTGTTTTTTAAACTTAAGTGTAAAATTTTATTAAGGTAAAAACAAACCAAATTTTAGTATAAAATCTATATTAAGTGTTACAAGTCTCTCAATCTACATGAATTGCTCGGACCATTGGGATTGGGCGGTGGTGGACCGATTGATGGATCCGCATCTAAAAAATCTGAACTTTAAAAATGAAATACAGAAACTTTGGTTTAGTAAACACAGAGCATTATTATTCAAATCAGAAAGAAAAAAAAAATTGAATATCCTTGTATTATTTTGCCTCAACACTGCTCTCTACCCTTTTGGACACAAACAAATATTTGAAGACAATCACAAGAGAATAAATAAAAACAACACAGTTAAATGTACAACTCACACAACACTTGCAGATTTTTCAGGATCAAAAGAAACCCCAAAAAATGCTGAGATTTTAACATTAACATTAACATATAACAATTTAAGTGGTTAAAGTATCAGGAAGGGCCACGGAATGAGCTCCAATGATCTTACCACCAACATCAGGGAAGCTGTCGTAATCAGGAAGAGAGCTCACTTTACCATCAATGTCTACTTGTAGCGGATACTTTATTAAGTGACCTTGTAGCTCTGAGAATTCCGAATCTATGAATTTTTCCCAGTTTCCTTGTGCGATTTCGTTCACCTTCTTAATACATTCTAGATCTCCTGCTTCCACAAACTCATCTCCAGTTTTGCCTAAATGCTCTGCCCATAGCGACATTCTGTATCCATATACCTGTGGGATAGAGAGGAGATAATACCAATCAAACCTGTTATTATTATCATTATTCTTTCCAGAGCAGAAACACAACTTCTCAAACATTAACTAATATGGCCATTTTCACAGCTCTAATGCTATCTCAACCTAACTTTTCTTTTCTTTACTGTTTTTAAATCTAAAATTCAGGATTTTTAAGCTTTCCCCATGTAGATATAGGTTCTAGCGAAATACAGACACTTTTGAAGTTTGGTTACGGTTTAGATTATGGTGATGATGATGACTATGGGAGGAAGACAAACCTGGCCACGTGGATGTTTTCCCTTGTCAGCCCATGTATAATGAGGTTGATATGCGCCCATGGCTATTTCAGTATCTTTCGTGCCAGCCATAGATCTTTGGTTAATATTAGCAGATCCCATCAGTACATACTCATCATCTACTATCATCCCCTTTGCATGCACGTAAATCATGAAACGCTGGAACTTATAAGAATCCGATACCTGAAAATGCAGTAGAAAGATCTTAAGGAATTTGGTCCACTGAATACTACTGGAAAGTATATGTATGATTTCACTTTGAAGCTTATACCGCATTGCCATTGGTGGTTGGTAAATCATCTGGATGTGGCTCACGTTTACCAAGGCAATAAAAGTTGAGGTAATCGAGAGGATGAGCATCAGATTGCACCGATTTCAGTTCTTTGGCTATAACATCATACATCATCTGCATTGTCTGGCTCTGCAAATTGGAAAGAACAAAAGATGTTTAGAATAAATGTTAGTTTCTATTGAAAAGAAATGGAAGAATCTATTTTAGTATCTGTGCCAATCTTACAATCGGCTAAAAATATATTACCTGCCAATACAGAATTTCTTGCACAGGGGCCGACTTTGGGTCGCCTTCAGGCCACAATGGTATGACAACATATACAGCAAATCTTTCCTTAGCTCTGATTTTACTAACAATCTTTAGTGCCAACTCCATAGGAATAAGATTGTCAGCTCCTGCTCATTCAAGAAGAACAAAGAATCAGAAAATCCGCAGGCAAAAAAGTTCATTCATTTTTATTTATACAGATGGAGAATACAATTCAGATTACAGTCGGGTGAAAATAGAGCCGGGCATACAAAACTAGCATCTGAGAACAATTCTAGACTTTGCGCAGTCTATGCAATGTGAGCATTTTATTGCCTAGTCTAAGAATTGTGCTCAAAGATCAAGACGTACCCGCATCTTTATAAGAAGGCCAAGCATAAGAAGAACCCAGGAAATACTGATTCTCAATATATATGAAATGCTGAGCAGATCTGATTGTCTGGATGTATGCAGTCTGGATGCTTTTATCTACAACAAGACGCTTAGCACATTCCAGATGCTGCAGTAAATAAACAATTTTGAAGACTTAGTATTGCAATTTATAACATGGGGCGGCTTATAAACAGAAATTCCAATTGAATAACTGGTGTTTTGTCAAGCAACATTGGTAATAATAGAAAATAAGTTGATCTACCAACCAGGGCCGCAGCCTCGTCTTCATATTTTGGAAATCCTTTCACGGATCCTGAGTCGATAGAACGGAATACCTGAAAGTCAAAGAAACCGTATGGTGAAATCAAATTAACAAATATATATATTGTCTGGAAGGAATCTGGAAAGACCTGAACATGCCAGTTCTCAGGATCATCTTCTTTGGAAACCCAAACAACTGGATCATCCTCTGGAATAATTGAAGTACCATCTTTCAGATATTTAAACACTGGGCTTAGAATCCATGAGATTCGTCCTATCCGGATCAAAGCATCATCTTGCCAGTGAGTTTTCCCCTTTAAACGTAAGCTAAACTCTTTCCATCTTGTTGCCTTTCTCCACCTCTGCTCAAAGTTTATGAGAACATCATATGCCGCAGGTCCATCTATCCTACAGTGCAAATCGTGCCAAGGTTGTCTTGGAGCCTTGGTACCAGCCTGAGAAAGCAGAAACAGAATATGAATCATGAGTAAGTAAGAAATTAGGAGTCTACCTTGAAAACGAGGGCGAATGATCATATACTTACTGGAAATGTAGGATTGTGAAAATCTTCCTTAAATACAGTCTCAAGATCATGTAATATCCGGTGCTCGGGTGTGTCATAGCGGCCATCACAAAGATCGATACCTCCAATAAAAGCTGTGACCTTGCGATTATTACCAACAGCCTGAGTGTCTACGAGAACACACTTCTGATGGTGCGTGAAGAGAGAGCCAACAACCTGGGAATTAAACAAAGAACTAAAGCTGAGAGAGAGAATACAGAAAAATCCATGGAAAGATAAAAACTATGCCAAAACATACATGTGAAAAGATCCGTTAACTAAGCCAATGAGAAACAATGGGGCGACATGTTTTACAAAATTGAATGCAAACAGACACCTTTACTAATTTTAAACTCGCTAAATAACTCCCATCATCACGAACATGTATAATGAACATCAATACCAAACAAAACCTATGATGAACATGTAATTAGAAGAGCTAGGACTTGCCTGTTGTTTGAACAACCCAAGCTTACTGCTGGCATAACGGGGTGACAATACACATATCACAGAAGAATGCTTGAAGAACTTCCTAGTCTCTTCATCATGCGTCCCCATAACTCCAGGCTGCCAAAAAAAGAAAGTGACATACAACATCTTAATGCCGAAGATACCGAAAAACCAATCAAAACATAATTTATCCTCACCAGAAACTTCTAGTAATTCTAAAGCTCAAAAATTAGCAAAATGAAGGAACTTGGCCACTTTGAAAACACTGACCGTGCTAATCCCGAACTTGTCATGAGAAGTCTTATCGTCCCATACAAGTAGCAAAACACGAACACCTTCCTCCGATTTGTATTTAAGCAACTCCCCAAGTGTTAAATCACCACCTCTTGGTAATTTCCTTGTAGGTTCCCTAACCAGCTTAATCTTATGGAAGACAGACCAACCAACAATATAAATCATATGGTGAGCCTCTGACACAGCATAACATATATCTTCCCAACACTTGCCGTGCTCGTAAACCTTGCCCTTATCCAACCCAATCTCCGGCAACATTCCGTCCATTACATGAGCGTCCTGATAAAGCCTCAATTGACTTCCCTTCCTCACAGGGAAATAAGTCCGTTTCACACCTCTACGCTCCGGATCTCCGGCGATTCCAAGCCGGTACGAATGAATCTGGTCGAACGGAGTAAATTTCATATCGATAAAAAGAGCAGTGTCTGCCTTGGGCGGTTTTCCCGAAGTACCGAGTACCGGAAACCAACCAGAAATGCGTTGACCCGATGCTATACTCTGAACCGGGATCTTGGCCGTGCCGATGATCTGAGCACCGAACACATCGTCGTCCTTGACCTGGAACTCGAGATAAGCCAGCGGATGCGCTATTGAAATGTTGAAATGCTCGTCCCAAAGAGGATCTTGGGAGTTTTTCAAAACGCGAGTCCGAGCAAGAGTCGCTTGAGGGACGACGACGGTGACGTAAGGATCGCTGGTGATAACCTTACGGTGGCTACGGATGTTCCTATCACCGTCTCCGTCTCTGGGATCTTCATTAACGGTGGGGTTAGTACAGGAGTTACAAGCGGTGAAGCAACGGCGCATATGTTCTGAGAACATATCCATGTTAGGTAACCTCCTCGCCTGAACAATTTTCAAATCGAGGTCACCGTGTAAGAGCATCACATCTTCCGATACTTTCTCCGCCATGCTTACAAATTCACACAAGGGAGAGCGTTCAAGCTAACAAGAACCGAAAACCCTAAACGAACAGGGCTCGGTTGTTGTTGCTGCTGCAGAAACAAAATATGAATTTGAAAAGTTTTTTTTTAACTTTGTTAAATGGATCGAGTGAGAAAAGCTTTTTTTTTTTGTTTTTTTAGGTGAAATGATTTGAGAGAGAAAGACAATCAAGGAAGAAGAAGAGGGGACACGTGGAGGCACGACGTGATGGGAAATGTTTATTCACCTGACAACATGAATTCGTGTAGATAGATCTGGGGGAGTTGTTTACCCACGCTCTGCAATTCCCTTCTTTAGTTGGTATGAGTGGCCTTACACTTTGCTTAATTAGTTCAGAAAATCTATTGATGACGAATTTGATTTTAGAATGTTTTTGTACCAATAATTTTCTAGACAAAGCTAATATGTATTATAATGGTGAGACTGATACTGATGATGCGAAGAGGTCTTCTCTCTGTTCGGACAAATACTTAAAAAAGACAAGTCTACAAGAGAGACCACCAATGCCGTATCTGATATCCATTTACATCATTTATTACGAAAGTATATAAAATAAAAATTGGGCAATTGATAAATCCCAAAAAAATCTTTAAACCCATTTTATTAATAAAGAAAGTGTATTTAGAAGGATTTGAATTAAAATAAAATAGTATATGTTATTGTAACACAAATTTTAAAATATATTTTAAAATCTAGTGATATTGGATTAGTGATTTTAAAATGTTTAATCAAATATACTGTTATTAAAAGTTTTTTTAGAAAATTGATTTCAGAAAATTTAATAACAAATTTTCTAAATCATCAAAATTCATCAAATCATCTCAAAACTCATTAAAATTTAAACTCTTTCAAATATTAAATTCAATACATCTTCCTAAATTGTAAAATAGCATTTTAAACCTTGAAAGTGGTTGATGCTAGTATTTTAAACCTCGAATGTATTACACTAACATTTTAAACATTCAAACTATTTTTATTAACACTTTAAACCTTGAAACTACCTCCCGCGTTTTTCTGCCATAAAATTTATTATAAAATAATTACTAAAAACTGACGGAATTTCTGATGGTAATCTGACAAAAAAATTTGACGATAATCCGACGGATTTTCGACAAATTAGTTCCATCAAAAATTTAAAATTCTATCATAAAATTTAAAATTAAATTTTGAAAATTCTGACGAAAATATTTTATCATAAATTCTGTCAGTTTTTTTGCAATTATTTTATAATGAATTTTAAAATTTTAAAATGTTAATTAAAATAGATTTAAAATTTTAAGTGACAGTGTAATAGTTTAAGCTGTTAAAGTGATCACATGTCAATCAACATTTGTCGGAACCGAGGAACAAAGTTTTCTCAATTCATATCTACCCAATGAAGCAACAGTAACATAAAAGAATCCTTTCATATATTAGAAATGAACCGTAGCACATGTTTTACTTTCTGAAATCGAATACAACAAGAACTAAACCAGACGAAAGGCTCAAAGTTTATGATTTTTTTTTTT
>VBRH01000038.1:56656-68634 GCA_014578085.1 Cardamine resedifolia | reverse complement strand
TTTTTTTTTTTTTTGTTCATATCGTTTTCTTTAGGGGGTGAGGTTGGATATGCCTTTTTCGATACGTTTAGAATAATTTACATCTCCCAGAAAAGGATTTACTAAGAAAACCTTTGTCTCAAAGTTTCACACAGAAGATCACTTTTGAAACGGTTTCTTTCTTTTCTCAGCCTCCACTGTCTGAATCTATCCACTGCGGTTGCACAAAAATGCCACGTGGCTAAGTTTGTGAGCTAGTAGAAATTTTTTTTAAGCCAATGGTTCCAAGAGATTTAGAAGTTACCTAAATCTTTAGAATCTCTCTTTTCTCGCTTTCAAAGGTTGCTACTTGCTTTTATCATCCTTACTGACATCTTTACCAGTCTTAACTTTTTTATCGCCCTCATGTGGTGTATACTGACCCGTAGATGACGGTGAATAACCGGGAAGTGTCGGCGAGTAGCCCGCGCTTGGGCTGTAGTCAGGGCTTGCTCCTGAGCTGTACGGGCTGAGACAGATTTAATAAAAACAATCCGGTTACATTTTTCGCAGAATTCAAATGAGATTGATGCATACAACAGATTCAAGATTTCCCGAGCGGGTAAAAGTCAACCTGCTGGGACTGTATGTTGGACTTGAAGGCGAGTAAGATGGAGATGTGGGTGAGTATGATGGGGACGTCGGGCTGCAGAGTGAAATTTTAATAAGAGTTAACGAAAAGAGAAGATGACACAATAACATAGAGGTATATAAAATAAGAAAAAACACCAAAACGCATGTTACTACTTACCTGTAGCTTGGAGATGTAGGACTGTAGGGGCTAGCTGGTGATAGTCTTGCATTGCTAGGAGAGTAAGCTAGAGATGGACTGTATTTAGCAGACTGAGGGTTGTAGCTTGGAGATGTAGGACCGTAGCTTGGTGATGTTGGACTGTAACTTGGTGATGTTGGGCTGTAGCCAGGAGATGTGGGGCTGTATGCGGGTGAAGTAGGACTGTAAGAAGGTGATGTGGGACTGTACGACGGTGATGTCGGGCTGTAAGAAGGTGATGTTGGACTGTAAGATGGTGAAGTTGGGCTATAAGAAGGAGAGGTTGGGCTGTATGCAGGTGAAGTCGGACTATACGCGGGTGATGTTGGGCTGTAAGCAGGCGAAGTGGGGCTGTAACTTGGGGATGTGGGGCTGTAGCTTGGTGATGTCGGACTGTAGCTTGGGGACGTTGGGCTATAGCTTGGAGACGTTGGGCTGTAGCTCGGAGAGGTAGGAGAATAGGAAGGACTTGTAGGAGAATAAGCAGGGCTTGTTGGGCTATATCCAGGAGAACTGGGACTGTAGGTAGGCGAAGTGGGACTGTAACCAGGAGAAGTCGGGCTGTATCCAGGTGAAGTAGGACTGTAACCAGGGGAAGTAGGACTGTATCCAGGGGATGATGGGCTATAGCCTGGAGATGAAGAAGGCGAGAAGGCCATTCCACCAACATATGGAGAAAACTGCGCATCTGATATCGGCGACAAACGCATATTTGGACTCAACAGGTAGTTTGGGGACATCATGCCTTCATGGTAAGGAGTGCCTGACACTGGTGAACGAGCAGGAGTCATTCCAAATTCCAGACCATCCATATAGCTAGGGAGCTGAAGTTCAATTGCATTCTTCAGCATCTCATCATTCAGATACAGTTCACAATCTCCTGTCCCAATTGGTGCAAGTTGACCCAACATAATATTCTCGGTAACACCCCGTAAGCAGTCAGTCTCAGCATAAGCCGCAGCATCTAACAGAATATCAACTGTTTCTTCAAAAGAGCATCTCATCAGAGGTCCAGTGTCATTTCTATTAATACCATGTCGTGTGATAGCCATCAGATGACCTCGATAGGTCATGGTATCACACAAGATGGCAAGATGGCGGTAATTCACATAAGATCCATCGAAGGATATCACAACACGGAGTTCATCCAACAAAGCCCGACGAACTGCCTCTATTCCGAGGACTTCAATAATTTCAATCAAGTGATTGCTTGTTGTCCTCTTTGGATCCACATCTTCGTGGCACATAACAGCCAAGAGATTAACACCTTCTGTATCTAACATCCACTCCTCAGATGTCTTGAATCCTCCCTCCTCATCAAACCTGCTTTTTCTAACTTGTTTAATGAAAACCTTGTTGATGTCTGGAATACCCCTGAGCGCCATTTCTGTCAGCATGTTGCTCTCAATCTTTTTAAGGAAAACATCATCTTCAGCTGATTCATCTTGCAACTCTCCCTTTGGGCCCTCGTCGTTCATAATGCGGATTCGAAGGATCAGTTTTTGAGCATTGTCATCATTGAATATGCAAGTCAGGTCATCATCAAACTCAAGGTTGATCTTCTCTGCAATATCCGCCATACTCAGTTTCTTATCAACCATCATCTCACGATTCAACTCTATACGAAGCAGCCATGGAGATATTTTATCCGGAGAAACATCTTCATCTGGCATTTCATAGTAGGACCTCACAAATTCGAAGTCCTCTTCAATGATAGTACTCATTGGATCTGGGTCGTACCAGACTTCCGTGGCTTGAGTGACACTCCTGAGAGTAGTATACTCCAAAGCACACTGAACCGTCTTAGCCCCCTCTTTTGATTTGCTAGCTTCCGGTGTGAGATAGACTGATAGGGATGGTGTTTTGATCCTTTTAGCTACATTAATAATTTCACGCAACCTGGGAACACCGAGTGTAACGTTCTTTGCACTGACACCAGCATAATGGAAGGTGTTCAGAGTCATCTGTGTAGCAGGTTCTCCAATTGATTGAGCAGCAACACAACCGATCATTTCCCCTGGGGCCACAAGCGATTGTAAGAACCTCGATTCGATCTCACCAATGACCCACTCAAAAGCTTCTCGGCTGAGCTTGTATTCCTCCAAAACTCTTTTACTAGCAAGAGTGCTGCGAAGCAAAATGTTAAAGAACAGCGTTGCATTTTTCTGTGCTTCCACACTCAACGCATCATCACCAGGAACAACCAACAGCCTCTCCTGAAGTTTATCAACAGCATCAACAATTTCAACAGGGTGCATATCTGAAATCTTGCGCAAGTCAATCTTGAAAGTCTTCTGTGCATTCCAGATATGCCTCTTGATGTTAACAGGTAATGGCCAAGTGCTATCACCATTAGTTGCAATTTCTGTCCCAAGTTGGAATCTGTCAGCCTCAAGTTTCTGATATTCAGCATCAAATACATCACGCAACTCCCGAATCCCTTTCAAGTCCTCAAGATGCTCATCACTTAGGTAAGTAGGATTCCAGTTTTCATCATCAATTTCATACTTGAAAGTCCTATCAAACTCTGATTTCTTCATTTTCAAGGAATCCAGCTTCTGTGATTCAATCCATACAGCATCCATACCGTCTTCCCCATAGAGAAATTGAATAACATCACCCAACGAGTTTCTGACTGTGCCATCATATTTAACCATAATATCCTCCATAGCTTTAACCAATCGCCTCTGAATGTATCCAGTTTCTGATGTCTTCACAGCAGTATCAATAAGACCTTCCCTTCCTCCCATTGCATGGAAAAAGAATTCTTGAGGAGTCAACCCTCGCAGGTAAGAATTCTCCACAAATCCACGACTTTCAGGACCATAATCATCTTTGGTGAAATGCGGTAATGTCCGGCCATCAAATCCAAATGGAATCCGCTTTCCTTCTACATTTTGCTGACCGACACACGCCGTCATTTGAGAAATATTAATGAAACTTCCTTTGGATCCTGCTGTCACCATGGCCTTCAGGTTATTGGTTTCTGCTAAACTCTTCTGAGCACTACTTCCAGCATCATCACGAGCTTTATTCAAGACCTACCAGAACAGTTAATGAGTCAGCATAGATATGAAAATTACTGACAAGTAACAACTAACCATAAGAGAAAGTTAAATTATTATCAAGTCATGAAAGTACCTGGTTAACCCTGTTCTCAAATGTCTCTGTCATAGTTCGCCCTGGTTCAGGATCCAATTTCTTTTCCTGGAACTGACGGATAAGGTCTTTGACAGCAGTTTTTGCATTAGAGATAGTTTCATTGATTTTCTCCATTGTTGATGAATCAGCAATTGTGTCACCAATTCCAATAGTAAAACCATTCTGCAAAAGCCAGTAATTGACAAGCCATTGAGTATGACCGAGGAATTTCCTAGCTGCATCAGGACCAACCTCTTCCCTGTAAGCCATGTTAAACAAATTAAAACACAAGATATCATGAAACTAACTACTACATACTACATTTAGGTATTCTCATTGATGCCTCATGTTAAGACTGCAGAAGGTACTAACAAAATATAGGCAGTAAGCAGACGTGACAAACCACAATCGACACACTTAACTCTAAGATCTTGATGTAAATATTTTTACGCCAATTAAACGTAATGCAGCATCTTACCAAATGACGTGCACCAGACTTCCATTAGATGTACCAAGGGTCTTTTTGCAAAGAGTTCCGGCAAGAAGTTCCCCTCTTTCAATTCGCACTTGAGTATCCCCCGGAGTTATGAATCCAGATTCCGTATCTGAATGCCAAGCAGAGTACCTCAACAGATTTATCTGTTTTGGTATGATGAGATTAAAAACTTGTTTGCCAGTCCAGAGAGGGCGTGGCTTCAAAATTGCAGGAGCTGGGACTTTCCCGTCAAAGTCTTCCCACCACATAAGCGTATTCATGAATACATCCTGAAAAAATGGAAAAGATATCAGCATAGGAGTTAGTTTATCCACTCATCAAACACAGATAACTTTAACAAGCAACTGTTAATGCAATTGTTACCTTCTCTATGAAGGTATCTCTCTTTGTGATTTTACGACACCCTAGGAGGGTATCCTGCACAATTCCCATCACAGGCCGATTCGCCTGAGGGGAGACAATACATTTAGGAACCATCATCAGCTCTAGCACCTCAGCTCTGGTCTCGAATGATTGTGGTACATGCATGTTCATCTCATCCCCGTCAAAGTCAGCATTGTAAGGAGAAGTGACAGACAAATTCAGACGGAAAGTGGAATATGGCATAATCCTAATCCTGTGACCCATGATAGACATTTTGTGCAGACTTGGCTGACGGTTAAACAGAACAAAATCACCATCCTGTAAATGCCGCTCCACCTGTGATCAAGAAACCATAAAAGATGACTTCCACCCAAAAAAATCCTTTGGGTGTCAAGTAGATAGAATACAGAAAGTAGTATATACTTTGTATCCAAGTTCCAAATGATGATCACTGCTCTTCTTAAGGTACCGAAGATCCAGTCTCTGGCCATCATCCCTAATAATATATTTTGCTCCAGTTTTGCCAGGTGGAGGATGTGGCCCATAATCAACGAGCTCCTTTAATCTGCCAAAATAAATTGTCACCAAAACATGGAAAATTTACTCTCTGAAAATAAAATAAACACCAGACATACAAACCTCTCAATGTTATATGGAGTAACTGTTTCTGGGTATGTGAGATTCAGGGCAATACTCCACGGTACACCAAGCTCATCGATATTTATTGTTGGATCTGGTGTAATAACAGTACGTGCCGAGAAATCAACTCTTTTTCCCATCAAGTTTCCCCTGATTCTGCCTTCCTTTGCCTTCAGCCTACTACATATTGATTTGATAGGCCTCCCTGATTTTTGAGTAGCCTGAAGAAAATAAAGCCCAATCCAGATAAAGCATCATCCGTATGTATCATACCAGATATCTGGAAGGATATAAGAGCATTACCCTTGGCTGTCCAGGCAACTCATTATCAAAATACGTGGCTATATGAAACTGCAAGAGTTGTGTAAACTCTGATATAATATGAGCTGGCGCTCCATTCTTTTCCTGTCTTTTCAAGTTCTCATTGTGTCGAATAATCATGGCTAGCTGATGAGTCAAGTCATCCTGCATCAAAAACAAGCATGATCTCAGGGACACACATTAAGCTGGCATAGTCAAGAAGCAAATTGAAAAATAATAATAGAATATTGTCAGTCAAGACTAAACTCTGTACTAGAATCAAAGTAAAGTTCTTATCCAATAAACCAAAGCCGACTTGCCTCACTTCTGGAAGTGGCATCCATCATTACAGATGGTCTGACAGGGGGTGGAGGAATAGGAAGGACTTCAAGAATCATCCAGTCAGGACGAGCAAACTTAGGGTTGAATCCTAAGAGTTGACAATCCTCATCACTAATCCTCTTTAAAACACTCAAAACCTGCAAGAATCTCACATGCCATCAGATTTACCCCAGACATGAAGAGGTAAGTCATTCGAAAGAAAAGACGAACCCTATCAGCACCAAGTGTCTGTTTCCTTTCTGCAGGCTCCGGAAGCTGGTCCGGCTCGTCGTTTTTCTTCTTAGGAATTTTATACTCTGCAATCATCTTCATACCCTCAATAGTCAGCTTTGGTTGCTGTGCTCCACATCCACCACGGCTCTTTTTAACTGGTTCGTCTGTATCTTGGTTATGGACATCATCAATTTCATCACCACCTTCACATTTGGTCTTGTTTTTGCAGGCATCCAGAATCTTCTTAAGCCTATTCTTGGGATTCTTTATCTTCATAGCCTGCTTAAACTTATGCTCCTCCTTCATGAAAATAACCAATTGGATTATTCTCAACACCAACATAACCAATACATTTCCAATCTATCTTCTATAAGAAGCATAATCCTAGGTAAATTCAAGAGGACAACTAAGTCAAACAAAGACGTAACCAAAACAATGGATGCAATCACAAGATAAGTTCCTTCATACCTCAGCAGCTAAGATCTTGGAGCAATTGAAGCAAACACATCTCATGATACTTAACACAGTCTTCATAAAACCAACGTGATACATTGGCTTAGCGAGCTCAAGATGGCCAAAATGCCCAGGACACTCAGCCATATTAGCCATACATGTCTCACACTTCACCTTCCGATCAATTGTACCAAGTCGGATATCACTCAATCCTCCAACCTTAGGCTTACCCTTCTCGGTCGTCTCACTATGTTCAACATGTATAACAGACATTTGTCTCTGAAAAAATACGAAGGCAAAAAAACGCCATTAGAAACCAGCGATACATAATTCCCTACTTGTAGCTTCCAATTAACATCAATTGATTGAAGAGAACATGCTCCTCAACTAAACCAATCGATTTATTTACTACTCGTTCCCTCCTCCAGCTTCCCCGCCGGTCAAAAAGACGGCGGAGCAATAGAGCTGAAAGAGAAAGAGAAAGCGAAAGAGATAGGAACATTACGATCTCATCGGGGCTGAGAATGCCAAATTGGACCACTCGGACCTTGGAGACCTCGGCTGGAGAGAACGGAAACCGAGTATCCATGACGGCGAAACTCCGATCAAAGAGAAATTAATAAAACGAAAACCCTAGAACGTGAAATGTAAAGGGAATCAAAAATGAATTAAACCCTACTGTGTTTCCCTCTTTCCAATTTTGTTTGAATCTGTGAGTTCAGCTTACAGTTAATTGAGCTAAATTTTTTCGTTTTTCCCTCTACTTTGACAGAAGCCAGATCTGCGATTTTCTCTTCTCTTCACGAGGAGAGATGAGCAAAGAGAAAGATCGTAGCCCTAAGCCTTTATTTATAGACAAAGAGGCACTTCCTCCTCCTTAGAGGTCGGTTCTAGTTAATTGGGCCGTAAATACCTCAGGCCCAACTAATAATCTCTATTTTTGCAACAAGCCTGCGTCGGCGCTCAGCAAAGAAACACGCGTCCAATCTGTCATGCGTATTCGGTTTTATATCGGTTCAGTACTTCAGTTGGTTTATGTTGACTGTTTATTTTTCGGTTAACTAAACCGATATACAGTGAAAGGAAAAGACTCGGAAGAAAAAAATGTTTCTGAAAAGAACAATTTGTGGAAGCTAGACAATAATAGTTCCATTATTTTCACTATGTTCGGTAAAGTGACTACCATATTGAAATGAAAAATCTAAACAATTAAAGTTTCTATTTAATGAACCACTAGTAGTGCCCAAAACTATAAAGAAGGGAGTCCCTATGCATCTATTCTAAAAGAATCTAAATGGTTGAAACTTAAAATTACCTTCAATTCAACTTATAAATAGGAATTAGGAAATACCTAACTCCTTAAATAATCCCAAGGGTAACTCGAAGTACTGTATTTATGAATTAACCAATTTTTTCCCAACGAAGTATGTAATCTTTTTTGTAGGAAAAAGAATTGGTGCATATGGAATCAATAGTTTTGGATTATAGTTTCAGATTCTGTCTATGATTAGTGAATGAGTTGACCAGAGTTGATTAACAAAGAGTAAACAATTACAGAAAGTAACAAAAGTCAAGCTAACAAAATACGGAAAACTACAGGGGCTGAAACTAACAAAAAGTAAAAATTACACGGAGCCGTAGTCCTCCTAACTAAAGGTCAAGCTGCGTGACGCCCACTCTGTTTGTGTATATAACAAACACGCTAAGACGAATCAAATTATTACATTACACTCTAGCTTACATCTCTATGCATGTTTAACGTCTTTACTTTATTTCGACTTAGTTCTCTCTAAAAGAGTTCTTCAAATTTTCTGAATCACATTAAAGCAATAATGGCGAAGAAACCGAAGCACCTCCGACAACAGCCGCGTAAATCTTCATCCACACAGGCTTTCACAGTTCTCATATTTTTACTCTTCGCAATTCTGATTTTTGTCGGTCTCGGAATCTTTTCACTACCCAGCACCGACAAAAGCTCTTCTAGACCGATCGATCTGACCACCATTGTACGAACGGTCGAGGAGAGGTTAGAGTTACAATTTTCTGATGTTTTGTGTTTTTGTTTGTTACAGTAAAGTGGTTTTGTAATAGCTTTGAATTTATAAAGTGAGAAGAGTTATAGAGACGAAGACGGTAATGGTGACCGTTGGCTTGAAGTTATCTCGTGGGAGCCTAGAGCTTTCCTTTACCACAATTTCTTGGTAATTTTTCTAATTTCTTGTGTTATATATGATTTATCACAATTCACAACTTATATAGCTAATTAACATCTTCATGTAGTTTTCAAGAATTTTTTGTCTGACAAGCTAATGGTACTTTTTACTAAATTTTCTCATGTAGTTGGTATTTAGATCTTAGTATGGAATGAAAGAATGTAAATACGATGTTTGGCTTCATTTTTTTGAAATGATTTATGTACATTTCAACGGTTTGGGAGATGATGATCTTTTAGGCTCTGTTTCTTTAAATTTTGTGAAGACAAATGAAGAATGCGCGCACTTGATTAGCCTCGCAAAACCTAATATGGTGAAGTCAACTGTGGTCGATGTGAAAACCGGAAAGAGCATAGACAGCAGGTTCTGTACTCTACTATTGTCCTTTTTTCCTCTTCATCATGGCTTAATTTGGATAAAGATTTGAGAATTATAAGTTGGCAAATCCGTTGCTCTGCAGAGTACGAACCAGTTCAGGAACTTTTCTTAGAAGAGGACATGACAAAATCGTGGAAGATATTGAGAATAGGATTTCAGATTTCACCTTTATTCCTCTAGGTACATGGCTTATGTTTTCAACTGTCCAAAACGTGTAAAGATCATTAGGTGTTAATGTAACGTAACATGCAGAAAATGGAGAAGGGCTTCAAGTTCTGCATTATGAAGTTGGGCAGAAATATGAGCCTCACCATGACTATTTCTTTGATGACTTCAACGTCAAGAAAGGAGGACAACGAATTGCTACCGTCCTTATGTATCTGTAATGTAACTATAAACCCTTACAATCTTTCTCATTAGTCACAATTTGGTATTTAATCTTCCTTCTTTGATTGTATTACTTAGCTCGGATGTTGATGAAGGCGGCGAAACAGTTTTCCCTGCAGCCAAAGGAAACATTAGCGATGTCCCATGGTGGAATGAGCTATCACAATGTGGTAAAGAAGGACTCTCTGTTTTACCAAAGAAGAGAGATGCTTTACTCTTCTGGAGTATGAAGCCTGACGCGTCTCTAGACCCTTCGAGTTTGCATGGTGAGATAGAGTCAGAGAGATACATTGCCTTTCTTATGAAACTTCTCTTAAATCGTAAGACCCATTTAAATTAGTTGAGACCTTCACCAAATCTTCTATGATTATTGATTCAGGGGGCTGTCCAGTGATTAAAGGAAACAAGTGGTCGTCCACTAAATGGTTTCATGTTCACGAGTACAAGACTTGAAAAAAATAAGATAGCTTTTTGAAGAGGTAAGCTCTTAGCCTCACTTTAGTGACGAGTCTCCTTTGCATAGTCCGATTGTTTTAATATTTATGTCTTCTTTTGCAGGTTTCTATGATCTCACTATCATGTACTAGTATGTGTATCATTGTCAATTTTATCCTGATACGTCTCTCAAATGTTGATAAATGCTGCACCAGAAAAATCGCGTTTATGTAGCTGATGTTACCTTATGAACTACTCCTCGATAGTCAAAAAGCGTAATCTTGTAGTTACACATAATAAATTTATGTATACGAGCAATTTTCCTGACGATGCAAATTAGGGAACTAGTATGAAAGTGTTTGCTAAGTGTACTTCCATGAAGATTTATTGTAAGAATTATAAACTTTTTGAAGTTTAAAGTGTGAGTAAATGACACTTTGAAGTTTATCTATGGGTTTTTTCCAATTTAGATTCAACAACTTCTTGAGATTAAACTTTATTAAGAAGAAAACAACCTCTGGAGATTAAATAACCAAAAAAAAAGTGACGACTGCCTGAGACCCCTATTTTCATAAACTTTTAAAGTCCTCAATAATTTGCACTTTTATAACTTTGTAAGAGAATAAAGTTCATTTAATATTTATTACTCAAAAGTATATAGAATCAAGATAATTGATAATTACAGTTTGAAATATAAGTGATATTCATTAGGTTCAGAATAAAAATATAAATTAAGGATTATTCATGACAAAATTAAGATCACTTTGTGAGAAAATTATTTTTATCGATTATTCATAGATAAACTATTATTTGATGTTAGAAATAATATTTTCTTAATTTTGTTAAATTATATAATAAGGTAACATTATAATGATTGTCAAAATATATCATAAAAATCATATAATTTAGATGCAAAATAATAAATATTGTAATCGAAAACAATAATTTTCAAATATTAAACTTTATAAATATTAAAACTGTAAAACTTTTATAAATATCCGGTGCGGATTAATTACCTAGTTTATAAAAAGATCTGATGTATAGAGTTTGTACTTATATATTAATTCAACACAAAACCCTAAATTCGTGTTCTCTTAAGTTTATTTCGAGTTCATCGATTCACCTGCAAACTCGTTGCCTATGTCGAGGTCACTATCTACCGAACAGTATCTGAAGCAGAGGCTGTGCAGGCTGGAGATGTATGAAGTTCCAGATCTAATGAAGCACACCAACTTGTTCAGTCAAATAATCGGTGGTCTAGCTTCTGTGGATGTGAAACTTGAGGACACAAACAAGGACATGATCTTGTTGTGTTCTTTGCCCCCTTTGTTGACAGCACTTATGTGTAACAACGAGAAGGTTCCTGCTTCGTTGCGTTTTCCTCATGAGCGTTGGCTCGAAGTTATCTCGTTGGAGCCTAGAGCTTTCGTTTACCACAGTTTCTTGGTAATTATTTTACTTTCCTAATTTGGTATAAAAAATTGAGTTAGATTTGTTATATGCTTGATGAGAACTTAACATCTTCATGCTAGTTCACATAGTTTGGATATTTCTTGTCAGACAAGCTAAAGAAATTGGAATTTTATTGTTACTAAATTATCCCATATCTTACGTGATATTCGGCTTCATGTTCGAATGCACTTCAAAGATTGGGATTTGGTCTTAGGCTCTGTTCTTTAAATTTTGTAAAGACAGATGAAGAATGTGAGCACTTGATTAGCCTTGCGAAACCTAGTATGGCGAGGTCAAAGGTGGCTGATAAGATAAACGGAGGGGCTAAAGAAAGCAGGTTCTGTACTCAGTTTTAGGTTTTTTTTTTTTTTTTTTT
>VBRH01000038.1:41901-54011 GCA_014578085.1 Cardamine resedifolia | reverse complement strand
TTTTTTTTTGTCGTCAAAAGTAAAAAGATGGTTATAAATTAGCAAACCAGATTAGAAGAAAATGTGGGCTCATTAAGACAAAGCACTGCCCAATCCAGATTAGGTCTAAGTTGATTACTTGATTTCCCCCCTTGTTTAGACCACGATTAGATATGTATAGTTTATTCTTAGCAACACGTCAAATCTCTTAAAATATTAGTATAATCTATATTAAAACAAACAAAATACACATGTTTTTAGAATCAGTTAAAGTACCCCTAGGTTTTTTTTTTCGACTATAGCCGTACGTACAGCCGTAAGAGTCATATTCCCTATAAAAAATTGGTTGGTTTCGTTTTTGACCAGACGAGACACTCAGACAAGAGACTCATCTGATTTCATCTTCTTTACATTTATTTCATTTTATCGTATCCTTCTTGTGTGATCGTTTATCAGCTTATTTGTTTTTATTTTTAATATAGACGTACCCTCATAACTTATAAATATCTTAGATTTACGGAGATATGAGTTGATGATGATAGCATATACAATTATACAAATAAATAAAGGAGCAGATGCAAGTGGTGGCCGGGTTAAATTATCAACCACGTCGTTTACAAAGACGCGCCGGTAAAACGTGACGTGGGTCCTCGTGTAGATAACCTACCAATCATATATATCCATTCTTTATTTTCATTATTGATAGCCTCAAAGGTAAATATTCTGTTACTTTAGTTTCACTTTTCAATCGGTTGGCAGAAAATAAGGGGATATATATATATATATATATATATATTTGTTTACACAACAAAGTCTACAAAGTCATTCTAAAAAATAAAAATCTCAATAATAACAAATACATTACTCATCAGTCATCGTGAAACACCACCTTAATTTATTTTCTGGCCAACACAATATTGCTTCAATAGTTGAAAAAAAAAAATATTACATTCATATAGCAGGTTCTATTTCTATGCAATTATTTTCACAGAAAGGAATCTGAATTCTAAACTCTTTATAACTTTTTTTTTTTTGATGTCGTTCATGTAATCTAGTACGTTTTAACACCCTCTGAAATACGGTACTGGTCTAAATTACTTAATTACATATAAAATTTCGGTCAGATTCATGGAAACCTTTGTAAAATGATTACATGAGACCAAATTTTTATTTAAGTATTGAAAAAATAATAGTAAAACACGATCGGTGAAGTTTATAACAAACGCATAGAAACTCACTCACAGGTCACAACAGTGAAAGACATATACATGCATATGCTTAGATTTCAATTTAATCACTGCAATATTCATGGACCAGCGTCTGGACCATTAACTACCTTCATAATGGCAATTGACAATTTTTTTAAATAAAGATTGGGTAGATATTTATTTTGTCAACTATATAATATATTGGGTAGATATTTATAGGAAATATCTTTATTTTAAAAATCCTCGTCTAACTCCGATTACTTTCCGTCTAATCGCTAGATCCACTCTATCCGTCTCGATTAATGACTAAGCTCTTGTTATCCGATTACTCTTCATCTAATCTGATTACTCTCACCTAATCCAATTACTCCCCGCATAATCTTGCATATCCCGATTATTTTTAGGTTGTAAGTATAAAATAATTTTTTTTTGTTATTCAGATATTTAGATTGGGAGTTTGTGATGTTCTACAATAACTTATGTTCGAAATTTTTATAAAAATCATAAAATTCTGTCTTAAAAATATGTTTTCATGCGTTTACTGCAATTTTGAAAACAAATTATATAAAAAATTAATTATAATGGATTAATATATTTTTAAAATATTAAAATAACCCTAAAACAAATTCTCGATGAATACCTGCTTACTCCCTGATTTGTTTGCTAAGTGCCAGGCCCCCGAACACCCGATTAACGCTTAACGAATTTTAAACCATGGAAATATATATTGAAGGAAAAGAAAATACTGTATATTTTTGATCGTCTGTTAGAGTATAAGCGGCAAGCCTTATCTCATCGTGTCAGTTTACAAAAAAAAATGTAATCTATTTTTATTTATGTCCACATTCTGACATGTAAATCCAATAATTTAGATGTATTCAATGTCTTTCTCTCTTGTGTACGGAAGATATGGGAAATCTAAAAATATGAATCTAGCTAGTTGATATCGACGACTAATTGCGATAAATGATTTCGTAAGTATTACCCCTGAAATTGAATGATCTCATTGTTGAAATACTGCATTTGGAAACAGCAATTTGTAATTTTCAAGTAAAGTTTATTTATCTTTAGATGATTAGATAAAGTTTAGTGTAAAGTCCAGTTCTGAAATATATTGGGTCCCGAAACAAACCAAAACATTTAGGTTCTTATTATGTTAAATGTATTCTTTAATTTGTCAAGTCTTTTAAAGATATTAAAACCTGTAACAAAAAAAAAAAGTCGTGTAAAGAATATATATATTATATACTTAGACGTAAATGGACTCAAAAATCATTTGAAGATGGATGATTTTCAGTATCATACAAATAAATAAATAACAAAAGTATGTTATCTTTTAGTTCTGATCGAGCTTTTGAGACTAACTGCCAAGATGTCATCACGACAATTGGAAGATCGAATGATTGGTCAAGCGCTCCACGAAATTAAAAGAAATTTCTCATATCCGCAGCTTTAGTTCTTTTTCTATTTCGCACATTTTACTTGTTTCAAATCAAAAGACATATCAGTTTGCTCGTCTAGTTAAATCTTTTATTAGAATAGTTTTTTTTGTAGGTTATTCAGTGCAGTCTCACCTTAAGTTTGAGTAATAAAATAGCCTTTAGAATTGATGCGTAAGCTAGCTTTTCGCACGTAATAGCACAATAACAAGTCTCACCGGACCCATTTCTGGTTGGTATAAACAATAAACAGATTTTGATATTTCTTCAAATAGTTAACATATATGGAAATATATTTCTGTTTCGTATCTAATGGTTTCTTCTGATTGCTTGTATTTATATATCGGAAAGGACCTTGCCATATTTTGTTATTCAACTCGCTGAAAAAATTCATAGTTTTTATAAAAAAATAAAAAAAATTCATAGTTCCATTGATAAAAAAGGTATAAAACTTTTAGCATACAAATAAAAGATAACAGGATAATTTAAAATACTAAAAACCAAAGGTAAATAAAACAAAATTGCAATATTCAGTGTAAAGTGTATATTCCTCAATATTGTATATCAATATTATTTAACTACAAATGATCTTATTTTTAGTTGGGCTTGCTCTCTCTGTCTCTCTCGTGCTTTTAAAATGAGAGATTTTTACTTCACCTACTTGAGGTTAAATTTCAAGCAAGCTTTAATTGCAAGTAGGCCAGTCAATCTTCTCTCTTAAGGGCTAAGCAAAACCCCCATCTCTCTCTCTCTCTCTGTTTCTTCTCCCTTATTTCTCAACTCTCTGTTCTCTCCTCTTGTACAAGCTTCACTCAGCTCTGTTTTTTTTTTTGTTTTTACTGTAAGTTTACTGTAAGATCTTTCCGGGTCTCTTTCTCTATATTCACATCTTTGGGGTTCTGAAAAAAATGGCATCTTATAGAGTCCAATCTGGGTTTTGTCCTCTCTCGTCGTGCCCCTCTATCGGTAATTTCGTCCAACGGATTAAAGACGCATGTCGTTTCCTCGTCTCTGCTGTTCTGGGCACAATTCTTTCGGCGATCTTGACCTTCTTCTTCGCTCTAGGTCGGCTTCTTGTTTTTTTCCGATTGATTTCATCATTTATAGCTCTCTTTGCTCATCTGTGATTCTGAACAGAATCTGCAACTTTTGGGTTTTATGGTGAGCTAAGAAAGTTGTTTCCTTTTCTCTTCTTCAGTGGGAACATTGCTTGGAGCACTTACTGGAGCTTTGATAGGTCAAGAAACAGAGAGTGGTTTCATCCGAGGAGCGGCGATTGGAGCCATTTCAGGAGCTGTTTTCTCCATCGAGGTCTTCGAATCATCTCTTGTTCTCTGGAAATCTAATGAATCACGTTTCGGATGCCTCCTCTACTTGGTGAGCTGAGATCTTTTCGAAAAACTACTCTTATTGCTCTGTTTTTCAGTACCCTTGTCAAAATTCGGGCTTTGATTAAATTCAAACTTCAAATTGATTCCTGTTTCTTTTTTTGCGTGTGTGTAGATTGATGTCATTGTTAGTCTTATAAGTGGTAGACTTGTGCGGGAACGCATAGGTCCAGCAATGCTAAGCGCGGTTCAAAGTCAGGTAGAGTTTGATCAGCAATGTATTGGTTTCAATTCCGCAATGAGATCTCTCTGTTTTCTTGATCTCTCTCTCTTCTTACTGATCAGATGGGAGCTGTGGATGCAACTTTCGAAGAGCTCTCAAGTATCTTCGACACCGGTGGCTCAAAGGGATTAACAGGAGATTTGGTTGATAAAATACCCAAAATCAAAATCACTGGCAAAAACAACTTAGATGCTTCTGGCAACAAAGACTCCTGTTCTGTTTGTCTTCAGGTTTTCTCAGTTAAAATGATACTGTAATTTTAATTTTAATTTTTTCCGGAACAAAAAGGTTTTAAGTTTTATTCTTGTTTTTTTTTTTTTGTGTTATTTTTGCAGGATTTTCAGCTTGGTGAAACGGTAAGAAGCTTGCCACATTGTCATCACATGTTTCACTTGCCTTGCATAGACAATTGGCTCCTCAGGCACGGATCTTGTCCAATGTGTCGTCGCGATCTCTAATCTCCATTCTTACCACTTGCACAGTCTCTCTGTCTCTCCCCTGAGCCTTTTCTTCTTCTATGGTTTTGTGGTTAATCTCTATATGTACAAAGAAATGGAAAAAAAAAAAAAAAAGTTTTGAATTTTCTTCCTGAAACCAATTCGGAGTTTAGATTGTGTGTTGGTCTCACCAAACTTTCCAATGGTTGAATTTTCTTAATATTCTTTAGTTATGACGTGAAGGAAAGAAATTGAATTCTATGTGTGAATCTGTTGTGGCTCGTGGGCCTCCAGGAGATTAAATCTTGCCAAATCATATTTCTTGATTTGGTTTGTTATTTAGTTCAAACATTTAAGTAAACTCACCAACACCTAATTAATGACAATGTCAATTTTGGCCAACGCAACTATGACGAGAGACTTTCGTGTTGTAACTTGTAACTGGATATGTTGTCTAGTCGTTAATAAAATAAAATAAAAAAAATGGATATATGGTTAATGTTGATCCGTTTATCTTTTCTCACAATGCTTTGTCCCAAGATTTTTGTTGGCACTGAGACTGTAAAAGAAAGATTTTAAGTTAAAAATAATAATCTGTTTAATGCTCATGAGCTCAAAGGGCTTCGCTAGAAATAAGCTGTACATTAATAACAAATGGTATTTACATGTACGAGGATGCCCTTGCATTTCATTTTTTTCAGTTTTAATATTTACTTATTAATTACGTTAAATATATTAAAGATATGGTTGTTTTTTCCTTACGTATGCCTCGTGATTCTTTAAGATTCAGATATAGTTTAAATCCAATGATCCAAAACCACATGAATAGCCTGTGATTTATAGGATTTGAGTTGTGGACCAGATGTAAAAAGATTTTGTTCTTTTTTTTTTTTCAAATTTAAGATTTTGTTCTTTCCCTACAAATAACACTATAGTTAAAGAGGATCTAACGTTGTATCTGGAACTTTATACCTTTAATTTTATCAAAAAAACTTTACATCTTTAATTAATTAACTTATAAAATATGAACCACAGCTTTTAAAATCACGGGGAGTAAACTACCATCTCTTTATGCCCACGACGAAATTGTAGAAGTATTTAGTGAAAAAGTGTTTTTGAAATTCTTTATCACAAAAGTTATCTCTAAAATTTGACGAGACGAGATGAAATAAATGTTTGAAATTCGCTCTCACAAAAGTTTATTTCAAATTTCACGAGCTTTGATTAAATACATGTATACTGGACAAATAGTTCTCACTAACGCAAGAACGTAGATTAGTTGTCTACACGTGATCGATCTTCCGACAGAATAAAAGTTTTGTAGTTGGGAGTTCCCAACTGTAAATATCTTTTTCTGCCCTCATCGTTTCGCTCTACGCTCCACGCGGCAGAATCATCGCAGTTGATATGACCCACGTGATCATCGTCAGTTGGTCCACAAATTAAGCCCAATATCCCATTAAGGGCCCATATAAAGTCAGCATTTATTTAGGCCTTGGAAACGCGAGCCTATTAACTCAAAACCGGTTAACACCCGGTTCGATTTGTTTTATTTTCCGGTTAAGATTTATTCCCTAAACCCTGAGAGACCTGAGCTGCGGGACTCGATTATATACAGCTTTCCTCTCTCTCGTGGTCTGAGACTCGCCGGAAAAGCTTGTATTTGGTTTCTGTTCGATTCCTGGATAAATTTCTGGCGGAAGTGAATTCTCGTGAGCTATGAAGTTCCTCATTCAATCCATTTCTGGTATGATTCTATGGACATCCAGCAATTTTCATCCATGTAGCTAATAACTAGATAGATCCCCATTTTCGTCTGTCACTAATAGATAAAAACAGGGAGGAATCGATCTCTGATTCGAGCTGTGGTTAGTCGGCGTTACTTCGCTTCATCGCCGGAGGGTCTCGCAAAGAGAAATTACGCCAACGATCTGTCGGAATACAACACAGCTGTCAATTCCGTCACAGCTCAGCGCAGGTTTTTTTCTTTCTTCCTATAGCTTCTCTTATCCTTTACTTGTATGGCTCATTGTGTTCATAATTGTGATGAGATTGAGAAATGTGTTGCCATAGTAATATATACTTGGTTCCTCGAGTAATTATTCTTGACATTGTGTTTCTTGGTTTACTTTATTAATCAATGTGTATATATATTTTGTTTGGTAGGCACTATTTGTTGAGGGATGTATATGATGACATGAAGCTAGATGGTGTGCAGCCTACAGCTGATATATTCCATTCCTTTGTTGTGGGAACAATGAAGGGTGCTCGGTTAAATGACGCTTTCTTTTTCCGTGAAGAAATGAAGGCCATGGGAATTGCTCCTGATGTATGTCTTGTGATCTTTCTTGTTTTTGTCTTAATACTTAGATAAAATAAACCATCTTGTTGTCTCATTTATGTTCCTAAGAAAAGTTAGTTATATAACTTTCTTTGGTTGGATAGTATCCGTTTTAGAGAGTTTAGTAGCAGATTGAGCTATTCCTTGTCCAAGAATTTAGAGTTTACAGAATGAGTCATTTCAGCCGTGGCTTGTGTTGTTGACCCCGTGTTCATTCTTATAGGTGAATTTGTACAACTTTTTGATTTCCACATGTGGTAAATGCAAGAATGGAAAGGAGGCAATTCGAGTATGTTATCTTCTCAATTTGCTTTAGTTGGAGACTACATTCCCTAATCATCATTTATATATGAATCTTTTGGTTTGTCTCTTATTGTAAGGTCTACGAGGAGATGAAGAGATATGATGTAAAACCAAATGGACAGACCTATGTCTGCCTGCTCAATGCCTGCGCCGTTTCTGGCCAATTAGATCTTGTGTAAGTTACTGCTTTCAAATCGAAATCATTTCTTTTAGATAAGTTTAGTATCTCTTTTCTCTGTTATGAGTTAAGTGTTTGGTAACCCATGGTTAGGTATGCAATAGTTCGAGATATGACTGCTGCTGGTGTTGGTTTGAACCAGTTCTGCTATGCAGGACTCATAACTGCACACCTAAACAAGCAGCCTAGACCAGATAATCTTTCTACCAAGGTTACCTGTTAAGGTTTCCTGTTCGTATTTACTTTTTGGTTTTCTTAAAAGTAGGTTTTCTCATATCCTCTTTTTTTTTTTCTCGAAAGATTCTCGAGTTTGTGGAGCAGTCAAAAGGCTGGTCATCAATTGATTCATCTAGGAAGAGTGCAGAAGATGTGATGTTTAGCATCAGTGAAGAAGAGCTGTACAACATTCCAACTGCTGAATATGCCCACAGGACAAGGTTTCTGCAGAGGAATTTGACCGTGTACCACGTAGCATTCAGTGCTCTCGCTGATCTAAAGGATGTAAAAGTAAGATGATTTGTGTATCTAGATTCCAAAATGTCCTGAATTTAGAGAGAATGTTCTGTTCAGTTTCGGAGTTGATTTTTGCATCTGACCAGCAATTATCCATGGCAGGCATCGGAAGCTCTTCTTGAGATGCTTAAGAAAGATGGAAAAGACACTGATGCTTACTGCGTGCTACAAATTATGAGGTACACAGAGCATGCAACTGTGATTCTTAGATGTCAGTTTTTTGAGCTATCTTTGCTCACAAAATGCGTTTGGCATTGCCATGGTTTCAAAAGCAGTATTTAGCTACCAAATTAAATTTTGTTACTCATATATCACATTATAAACTCGCATTGAAAATCAAAACATGACTGTTGTATATACATCATATTTGATATCTATATAGGTGCTATCTACACTTGAAAGACTTTGAGAATGGTCTCAAATTGTTTGAAGATTACATGAGCGCAGACAAAATCCCTGCCATGGAACTCTACACGGTAACAATCATCATTGGTGTTTCAATATTTGTATAAAGAATGAACTTCCTTCTCAATATATACTGTGGGAATCACAACTTCTATAAAAAAAATATTGTCTTTCTCAATCCTAAAACCGAGCAAATGAATATAGCGATGAATCTAATTCTCAATGAATCCAGTAGTAGAATATAATTATGCTTCACTGTCCGGTTTCCCATATTTGGTTCAGCATAGCTTTGGGTGACCTGTATATGCTGAAGATGACATTCTATTTGTTTTGGAATCTACAGAGTCTTATAGAGGGGGCTATGACAGGACACACCGAGAAAGGGATGCAGATTGCTCAAGACACTCTGGTAATGCTTGCAGGCTCGAGCTGTAGTGAATGAAGAATCTATGGAAATAAACAAGGCACGTGCCAATGATTAGAGCCTGCCTGATGACAATTTGTTTGTGATGCAGGTCAAAATGAACGAACGCAATTTCTTCTTAGACCCTAGAATTGGAAGTAACCTGCTACTCAAAGCCGCTGGTGAAAAGGTAAAGGTTTTGAATTTGAAGTTCTAAAAAAAAACTGTGATAATATCTTGCGATAAAAAGTTGGCTTTAGTGAAAGTAAAAAAAAAAACTCTTCTTTTTGGCAGACGGGCGGGTACACAGTTGCAAATATGGTATGGGATCTAATGCAAGCTCGGAAGATTACACCTACACTAGCAGCTGTTGAAGCTTACTACAAGGGCTTGAAAGTAAACATATTCCCTTTTCTCCAGTCTTAAAAAGAGAGCATAATTTCGACTTTTTTTCTTGGTATTAGTTATTGATGGGTTTTTGGTCTTTGTGGTGTGGAAATCACAGGAACGTGAAATACCAGAGGATGATCCGAGGCTGTTGTTAGTGACACGTACATACAATACCTTGCGGCTTAAGGAAGGTACAGTTCTTAATCGGCCTTAAAAGCATGGAGACCTAGAGGAAGAAAGATGGTGGCATGGCTTCTTCGTTTTATGCTTCTATTCGCTTATTATAGGATTCCTGTAAACCATCTGGGTATGTTTTTTAAACCAGTCGTTTAGGTGATGAATAAAGAGATTTCAACTAGAGGGCTGGATATTTTTCTGATTTCATTGATGTTTCAATTGCTTAACCTTGAGAGCTTTGACTCTACATGCAAAAGCAAAACAATGTTTTATATAAGTAAACGCCTGTTTGGTTTATAAAGATCAGGCTGTTCACTCTCAAATGCACCGGTTTAGTTATTTGTTGGTAAAAACAAACTTGAAAATAGAGAGGAAGAAAAGAGAAACTATACATTCTGGTGTATCCATTTGCAGAGATAAATAAAAGCAAGAGTAGTTTTTGAATCACCAGATTACATCAGATATGTGGCCTGTGACACCTCTCTTGAGGATTATTTAACCACAACAGCCACCTCCCTGAGAAATTGTACCATCTCTTCCTCCAGCTGCACCTTGAGGACGCCCATAACCGATCTTGATGCCTGATGACTACAAAATCCAGAGAGATCAAGAGAGATCACCGAAGTGTTATATACAACAATTATAACTATACCCGCATATTATAACTACACCCGCATACATTCATAAGATTAGAACACCAGAAGATTAAGTCTATTTCCAGATACATTAGGACCATTACCTCATTGGATACATCAAAGACACCATCCTGAATGTTCTGGAGGATCTTGGCAGCAGTCTTTATGAATGCCTGTTGGTATATATATACACGATATTAAGCAATGTTAATCCAGCAAAAGAAGACAAAACTCCCCATGTGATAGTAAGCAATGTTAATCCAGTAAAAGAGTTGCAAGGAATTGGTGTCACCTCCTCAACGTTTTGAGCTGATCTCGCAGATGCTTCTAAGAATAGCAGGCCATGTTCTTTGGCAAACTGTTCTCCTTCCTCTTTGCTAACAGCTCTTTTCTGAGCAAGATCGCATTTGTTCCCAATCAGCATTATACTCATGTTAGGATTTGCATGTTGCCGAGCATCTTCCAACCAGCTCGCCAGATGGTTAAATGTCTCTCTCCTGCAACCAAAAGAACAAGAATTTTTAGAGTTTTTGAGGGTAGAAAGATCAAAGCATGGAATGCCTCAATGACAAAACTCTTGCAATCCTTCTTTTTGTCATAGTATATACCTCACAAAATTCTAAAACAGAGGGAAATATCATTTTTAGTAAGATTTCAAATGGAGGGTTAGCTTAGTATCCTCCCAAAAGAAGAGCATTGCCAATATCATAGCCAAGAATTTAATTCAGACCAAAAGTAACTTGCCAAAACATGTAAACCTCCTCAAGATAAACCAAATTCCAAAACCTTTTCGGAAGTCTAGGTTTAACGGTTAATCCACATATACAGAACAATCATTTCCGAAACCTTTCTGTAAATTCAAGCTTCGAGCTGATATATAACTGTTGCTAAAGAATACTAACCTGGTGATGTCATAAACCAGTAAAGCTCCTGCTGCTCCTCTGTAATATGATCTGGTGATGGATCTAAAAGACTCTTGTCCAGCCTAGAAGATAAAACGCTGGGTTAAATCATAAACAGCATCATAACAAACTTGAACCAGAAGGCACAAAAACAAAACGTAAACAACTCCAACACATACATCATCCGATGGAAATTATATTATTTGTCATCAAACCTAAAAAATTGAGTGAAAAAAGAATCAAAGACTTATTGACCAGAATAAAACACAACAAGTCTAGTTCAATAAGAGAACGACTAGTGACTATTCATATAGATAAGCCTATGAAACTTAATCAAGAACCGTGTAATGATTAACTATTGAGTCGCTGGGCATAATTAAAAAAATATAGTATCAGCAATTCTAGTGGGAGCATTGTTTCTAAAAATACGTAGAAACTGTATTGATCTTTTAAATCACATCTGCCTTAGGGTAAAACAATCCCAATCGATAAAACGTGACAAGTTCTTAGGACCTTATAAAACCAAGAGAAAAGAAAGGCGAGAGAGAGAGAAGCGTACGGTGTCCCAAATTTGGAGTTTGATGGGGCGTCCATCGACGGTGACCATCCGAGCACCAAACTCAACACCAATGGTGAGATCGTGGACTGGTTGGAACCTCTTGTCAGTAAATTGCAGAAGCAGACACGATTTTCCAACACCTGAAACAACAAAACAACGAAAACCCATGAAAATAGCGACGAAATTGATCTAACCCAGAAAATCAAAATTACAATTTAAGAAAGTTGAGTTGATCGGTGGTGGGTCTCACCAGTGTCTCCGATGATTATGTACTTGAAGAGGTAATCGTACGACATGGCTGATGAATTAGGGCAAGGTGGATGATGATTTTTTTTCTTTTTCTTTTGGGTCGATATTTGAGAGAGAGAGAGAGAGATGTGAAAGATTGAAAGAGAGGAAGAAGAGATTGAGAGTACAAGTCACCGACGCGCTTTTTTTGATTTTATTTTCGAGGTTTCTCGGTGAGGAAGCTATCTCTTTCAATCAAAACCAATCGGATGAAACAAAGAAAAAAAAAACTCTCTTTCAATCAAAACCAATCGGATTGAGAAATTTCGGTTTGGGTTGGTTTTGATTTGGTTCGAGTATTTTGGCCCACATATACGGTGAGCCATTTAAAACTTTGACAAA
>VBRH01000038.1:24699-41834 GCA_014578085.1 Cardamine resedifolia | reverse complement strand
AAATTATAAAGGAAAGAAATGTTCAAACAGAGAAAAACAACATTAGAAGAGAAAAAATTGTAAAAGTCTATCCTATAATATTTGTTGAACATAGTTGATATATATGTATATATTTTTGTCAGTCATGCTTCAAACTAAGTTAATAAAAATAAAAATATTTATCATACATGATTTAAGAATATTGTTTAAAAATATCATACATGATTTAAGTAAAATATTTGTTTAAAAAAGAAAACCAATTGTAGTTAGCGGTTAGAAAAGAATAAAACCAATGGTACACGTAAGAACTAATGGTACACGTAAGTAGCACTTATTCTCGTAAAATATAAAAAATGTAAAAACAGACATAACCATAAAAAGGATAATATTCATGCTGAAAAATGGAAACCAAATTGTCTATAGGTGTTCGAGTTTTTCTCCGATCATATATGTTGTTGCTTTCTCTTCTTCTTCTTTTCTAATTACATAGTAAATAATTGTCTTTATTTTGTGTTATTGAAAAAGATAATACTGAAAAGACGATTAAAAATATTTCAAAGGATGAGTTATGTAAGTTTGAAGAAAAAGAGTTTGCAATGCCCTTCTGATTCACCACAAATTTGTGTTCAATTATCTCACGTCAAAGACATAGATCTCAAGCTGCCATTTGTCTCATCATCTAAGGTCCAAATCTCCTAGCTCATCCTTATGTGTACGTTGTTCAATGAATAATTTTGTAAACCATAATTGTTTTTTTTTGCTTAGATATTCTCCATAATCCATAACACCATCTTTAAACAAGTTGAAAATTGAGTTATTTTTCTCTTTTTTTAGTAAGCGTTATTGCTCTAAAGTTGCACAACTACTTCCTCTCCATTACATTCATTGACTTTAAACTTTCAATTTCTGTTTGTACAGTCAGTTCATGGTAAGCTCCGTTGAAGATATCTTATACTTTATGCGGTTGAACCTATTCAAAATTTGAATTGTTGTATGCAGGTTTATCTTTACTTGCAAGAGTGTTTGCTTCTAACTTGCATAGTTTATTGTTTGAATTTGAAAAAAAAAATTAGGGCATTTTTCATTATTGCCAATCTTTGTACTGCATAGTAGAAACGAGCATCCATAGTAGAAGAAGAGACAAGAAGAGACAAAAAGGGAAAACTGATCTATATGTGATAAGAGCTCTCTCGACACCCTATTATCTAAAGGCATTTTAGTGTCCATTTTTTTTCAGCAAACATTTGCTTTTTGAGATAATTTTCCATTTTTTTATTAAGTTCATTTTTTCATTTTATCTTTGTTAACTACGTGTGCCATTGATTTTTTTGTTTGTTTAACGGCTACCTACAATTGATTTCCATTTTGAAACATATATTTTATTCAATATACTTAGCAATATTTCCATTTACATTTTCTTATTTTGAAGCACGTTCAGCAAATAAGAAAGACTTTTTTTTTTCCATCTCTTCTACTTTTTACGACACCAAAAAAGAAAAATTTTGATTACAGTTTTTAAATTTCCATTTTTCATTACATTTCTTTCTTTTAAATATTTTTTCTATTTTTGTTTATGTTTTAGGGGCCGATTGGTTAGGACTGTTACTTTAGGCTTTAGGCTGTAGAAATTTTAGTTGTAGAGACTTTGACTGTAGAAGCTGTTGATGTATAATAGTCTGATTGGTAACAAAAACTATAGAAACTGTGATTTTAAATATTTGAAAAAATCTGATTCGTAACAAAACTATAGAAACTGTAAAATAAATAAATTTTATTATACCATATGTAAAATCGAAGTAATGACGTAAACTCATTAATAAATTTTATTAGTAACAAAAAAATTTAGGAAATAAAATACAAAACTTATAAATTAATAATTATTTACCAAAATTTTCATAAAAAATGGAGCAAGTTGAATAGAATTAGATTTGTTTTTAGATAGAATCTAGCAATTACTTATTAACAAATGTCACAAAAAGAAATACAAAAGAAATGGATCTCAAAATAAAAGAAAAAAGAATGATGATTAATTAATTAAAATATTTGATATTACTAAATACATGTGAGTTTGTAGAGAGATTATAATTAAAAAATTAATGTAGAAAATTTAGAAACAGTGACTTAAAAAAAAAGTAAAGTCTCTCTTTAATGGCTTTAGAAAAAACGAAAGTAAAAATAAAAAAAGTGAGGAATTAGACTTAGAGATTTTTTAGGAAGACTTTTAAGATTTTAAAAAGTTTAAAATCGGATTGGATAAAACATAACTTTAAAAACTTTAAATTAGAATAAAAATTTTTAAAGCCCTAAAAGTCTCTCTCCAATCAGCCTCTTAAACGGCTCACTTTATATGTGGGTCAAAAATCCCTAAAAAAAAAAAAAAACTCATTTATCAAAATTCGTTTTATGGCCAAAGTTGTTTGTCTCGTGTAAACATCAGGAGATCAATTTATAATCATTAAGTCCCTTTTCGTCAAGTGGGTGAATCATCTCCGTAGCTGATTTTATTGGTTGTTTTAGTGGGAACCAGTAAGGGACCAGTAAAGTTAATGGTCCACTCGTCAAGTAGTACTCATCGTCCATGCAAGCTACCCCAATTCTGTTGTCGCTGAAGTTATAGATACAGTTTGGGCGCTGGTCATGTAAGCAGGCCGCCGGGAGACAAAAAGGTTCAGCCTTGGATAGGAAAATGCAGATAGATACCTCCAAAGTCTTTAGTATAGACAGCATTTCCTTCCTTGTCTAGCCTCAAGACATGGAAATGTTCCCAATTATTTCTCCCCATCTTCCTACATGGGTTGTTATCTGTCAACCAGTTCACCATAAAAGTCTCGCCTGTCTGTGCTGACTCCACCAAGAAGTGTTCCACACTGCAACAGGCATTGAACATATTCCACTCGAGCTTTTTCACTAATTCGCTCTTGGCTAACTCATCTATACTCGCATAATACATGTCCTTCACCGGGCGATGTTCGGGATACCTCAGCATCTGCAGCTTGGGGTTTTCACTGTGTCTCCCAAGATCCCATGATCCTGTGTAGTTGCCTCCAGAAGCTGGCATCGAAAACATCTCACTTTTCTTGGAGTACATTACATGAGAGGAGAAGAAGCCGGGGTCTTTCATTCTGATGTTGGTCCACTTGCAATTTTTTTAAGCAGGCCTACACAAACTGAGTTGAGGTCCCAGGAACTTGATAGCCACGATGCAGTCTTCATCCTCTGGAGATGAGGAAGACATGGCCACGCTGGTTACAACATGGGTCTGGCAATGAGGGAGAGTTACAAGAGGAGGCAGCGCAATGCGTTTTGTGTCTGTGTCCGATGCACATCATCTTGAAGACGCACGACCCCATTCTTCAAAGTTGCTACCCAGCTATGGGATGCTCCAATGGTTCCCATCTCCTTCACTAACTCCATAGGCACCTTCTTATCCGTGCAGGTGACTGGGACCCTTCTATCAATGTTGTAGCTGAAAAAATGTCGAGATATCCAACATCACCATCTCTCAAAGTGGATCCACAAGGGTCAACTTTGAAGATGCAATTAGAGAAGCACCGAGCTGTGAGGTGTTTCTGCGGAAGTATTAGTTACTTATTAGGCAGACCATCAAAACAGAGCAAAAACACTATCCAAGATAAAAGCAGAGGAGGCAGCTTACCCGAAGAGGTAGCTTCGAGAGTGAGAGCCGGCTGAGAAACAGAGACATGGCTGCCTGGCTGCTTTTAGCTGCTAAGAGCCGATGGATCATCAAATTAAACTGGGAATAATCTTCTCCTCCATAAATACAATACCCTTGCGCCTTGCCCACCAAGTCTTGCGCATTGATTTAGTTTCCTTATAACAATCTAAGTGAATTTCTTTTGCACGATATTTACGAATTTAATTCTGTTCTCTGATACTATGATCTTATTTTCTATATTATTATTTTATAAATTTTTTAATTTTAATTTTTTTGCCGACATAAATATTTTAATTTTATTCATAAAAACTACATAAATTACCGCATGTTTAATCGGGTTTACTTCTAGCAACTAAGTAAAAATACTTTATTTTAATTTACATCCTTAACTCAAACTGATCTTACTTATCTTAATTCATTTTGTTTTTTTGGGTAAAATCTTATTTATCATATTTTCATTTTATGGAAACAGTGAAAAAGATGTGATTATTAATGGAAATTAAATTTTATATGTTTAGGCGGAGAATATGTGAAAATAGATTCCAAACCCTTCTTCGTCCTTTTTAATCCTTATTTACTTTCTACCAAGCCTTTGATGCGCTCGACTCATCCCCATCGTCTTTGTCGATCTACTCCTCAGAATCTAAACCCTAATCCCCAAATCTCTCGTGATCAAAAACTCTATAATAAATTCGTGAATCTGAAGAAAAAATTGAAGATTTGCGTTGCTTAATTTGGTGGCAAAATTCGCGATGCATCGCAATTTTTCACCAGCCGCGATGCCACCGATTTCATTCATTGTCATGAATGATTCATTCTCTCCTCCTCCATCTTCCTCCGGCGACTTGCCGGAAATTCCAGATGCCTGGTATGGTAACATTCAGTACCTGCTTAATATCTCGGTGATTGGGCTCTTATGCTGCGTCTCCATCTTTCTATTCGTTAAGCTACGTAGCGACCACCGTCGTATGCCTGGTCCTTCTGCTCTCTTTTTTAAGCTCCTCGCCGTTTGGAAAGCCACGTGTCGCGAGATTGCTCGGCACTGTGGTGCTGATGCTGCTCAGTTTCTCTTAATCGAAGGTGGTAGCTTTGTGCTGCTTTTTTCCATTGCTGTTTTGGCTGTTTCGGTTATGCTGCCGTTGAATCTATATGCTGGGACTGCTCTGTTGAGTGATGAGCTTTCGAAAACGATGATTACTCATATTCAGAAAGGTTCAGCTCTGCTTTGGTTGCATTTTGTGTTTGTTGTGATTGTTGTTGTGATCTCGCATTTTGGAATCTCTGCCATCGAAGCTAGGCTGAAGTTTACTAGGTTTAGAGATGGGAATGGGAATATTAGCGACCCCAATGCGAATTCTACTGCTGTGTTTACTATAATGGTCCAGGGTTTGCCTAAGAATTTGGGGTCTGATAGAGTTGAGTTTGAAGAGTGCTTTAGGTTGAAGTACCCAGGGAAAGTTTACAAGATTATTGTTCCCATGGATTTGTGTGCATTGGATGATCTTGCTACAGAGTTGGTTCGTGTTCGAGATGAGATTACTTGGTTAGTGGCCAAGATGGACTCTAGGCTTCTACCTGACGAGTTTGAGAATGCTAGAGATAAAGGACTACTGTCTTGCGTCTATGCTTTGTGGATTAGGGTAAAAGTGTTGTGGTCTCAGATAACAGAGAAGTTTGGTTTTACCGATGATGAGAAACTGAGGAAGCTGCAAGAATTGAGAGCTGATTTGGAGTCTCAGTTAGCAGCTTATAAAGAAGGACGAGCACAAGGCGCTGGGGTTGCTTTTGTGATGTTTAAAGATGTGTACACAGCTAATAAGGCTGTTCAGGATTTTCGAAACGAGAGATCAAGGCGTACTGGAAAATTCTTCTCTGTCACAGAGCTGCGGCTACAGAGAAACCAGTGGAAAATCGAGAGAGCACCCTTGGCTACTGATATTTATTGGAATCATCTGGGATTGACAAAAGTCGCTCTTATCGTGCGGAGAGTGATTGTTAATACTATTCTACTGTTGATACTTGTGTTTTTCAGCTCCCCATTGGCATTGATCAGTGCCTTGGTAAGTGCCGGGCGAATCTTCAATGCTGAAGCATTGGATAGTGCTCAGTCTTGGCTCACTTGGGTGCAAACTTCTGGCTGGATCGGATCTCTTATTTTTCAATTCCTGCCCAACGTCTTCATATTTGTTAGTATGTACATTGTGATCCCTTCTGCTCTCTCGTATCTTTCCAAGTTCGAGCGCCACCTAACAGTGTCTGGGGAACAAAGAGCAGCTCTCTTGAAGATGGTTTGCTTCTTCCTTGTGAACCTCATCATCCTCAAGGCTCTTGTTGAGTCGTCACTGGAAAGCGCACTCTTGAAAATGAGTCGTTGCTATTTAGATGGTGAGGATTGCAAGAGGATTGAAGAATACATGAGTCCTTCCTTCTTATCAAGGTCATGCGTTTCTGCTCTAGCTTTCCTCATCACAAGCACGTTCTTAGGAATCTCCTTCGATCTGCTCGCTCCAATCCCATGGATCAAGAAAAAAATCCAGAAGTTCAGGAAGAACGACATGCTTCAGCTTGTCCCCGAGCAAAGTGAAGAGTACCCTTTGGAAAATCAAGACCCAAGCAGCAACCTTGAGACACCACTTCTCCCTGAAAACATGTTTGAGTCTCCAAGATTCGGGGACGTCGAACCGATGAGCCAAGACCTCTCCGAATACCCAATCAGCCGAACCTCACCAATCCCTAAACAAAAGTTCGACTTTGCCCAATACTACGCCTTCAATCTCACCATCTTTGCCTTAACGATGATATACTCTTCATTTGCTCCACTCGTGGTCCCTGTAGGAGCGGTTTACTTCGGTTACAGATACATAGTCGACAAATACAACTTCCTATACGTTTACAGAGTCCGTGGCTTCCCTGCAGGCAATGAAGGAAAGTTAATGGACACGGTTTTGTGCGTCATGCGGTTCTGTGTGGACCTGTACCTCGTCTCAATGCTGCTCTTCTTCTCTGTCAAAGGAGATTCAACAAAACTTCAAGCCATATTCACACTTGGGGTGCTTGTGATGTACAAGCTTGTGCCTTCGGATACAGACCGGTTTCATCCGGCTCTTCTACGGAGTATTCAGACTGTCGATAGCATCGTCGATGGACCTGTAGATTACGAAGCTTATTCTCACCCCAACTTCGATTGGGACACTTGTAACAACAGATGATTCTAAAAGCCTTATTAGTTTTGCTCTCTGACCAAATGGGGACTTGGAATCTATTTGTCCAAGTTATTATAAAGGTTTCTTTTTGTATATCTTCTTTATGTATATTATATTCAATTCCATCTTTTGTGCATTATTTTTTTGTTTCGTCGCTTTATCACGCGGGATACAGTTGGATGCCTTTAAGCATTAATTTGATGAGATCATAATAGTAACTTTCTTAAATTTGGGGTCAGAAGTCAGAAGAAACAGAAATTCTGGGGGTGGGGGAAATTATTAAATAAGCAGGTGGGACCCAGTGAATGAGTATTGCAGTTTTATTTTCAACACATGGACTCTCCGACTGTTACACTCACCTAACGACGAAGAACAATTGAACATAATAGATCTCTTCTCTTCTCTTCCTCTCAAACTCACAATTTTCATCGTTCCCCCCCAAAAAAAACCTAATTTTGTTCTCTGTTTCCTAATTTCTCAGTATTTCAAGATCTAAATCACGCATTCTGATTTTCGAATATTTCTTGGGTTTCTCTGGTCATGATTTCTCATTTTCTCTTTGTTTTCCCGAGAAAAATCTCCGGGAAAGTAGGATAATCTGTCGAGTTCAAAGTTCGAAAGCAAATCGTTTCCAATGTCGTGTTATTTCTTCAAAAATACTCTGTTCTTGATCTCGATTTTGATGTTACTGAGCTCCGGGAGCTGCAATGGTCGAATCTTCACCTTCGAGATGCACCATAGATTCTCCGACGAAGTCAAGCGGTGGTCCGATTCAACTGGAAGGTTTACTAAGTTTCCTCCTAAGGGAAGCTTCGAATACTACAACGCTCTCGTCCTCCGTGATCAACTAATCCGTGGGCGTCGCCTCTCCGAGTCGGAATCGGAGTCCTCACTCACTTTCTCCGACGGAAATTCAACTTCTCGTATCAGCTCTCTCGGATTGTAATTTGCATTTTGCTCACAATTTTCGAAAAAATAACTTCTTTGTTTCAGGATAAGTCTGATTTTTATTTGTTTCTTTCTGTTTCAATCAGTTTGCATTATACGACGGTGAAATTGGGCACTCCGGGATTGAGATTCATGGTGGCGTTAGATACAGGCAGCGACCTCTTTTGGGTCCCTTGTGATTGCGGCAAATGCGCACCAACCGAAGGAGCCGCTTACACTTCTGTATGTTTAACACAATTGTTGAGCTTTCTCATCTTAGTAAATTGAATCCTTGATTCTGGGTTTCTGTTTTGCTGTGTTTAGGAATTTGAACTGAGCATTTACAACCCTAAAGTTTCAACCACAAACAAGAAGGTCACCTGCAACAGCAATCTATGTGCTCAGCGTAATCAATGCCTTGGAACATTCAGCACTTGCCCTTATATGGTGTCTTATGTCTCTGCTCAGACTTCAACATCTGGCATTCTTATGGAAGATGTTATGCACTTAACCACTGAAGATAAGAATCCAGAGCGTGTTGAGGCGTATGTCACATTCGGGTCAGTAGCAGTTAGCATCTTCACTACTGCTTTTTGTGTTTCAGTTCAATGCAGTGATTTCCTGAAAAATGTGAAATTTTTGCAGATGTGGGCAGGTTCAAAGTGGTTCTTTTCTTGACATTGCGGCACCAAATGGTTTATTTGGTCTTGGCATGGAGAAGATATCGGTTCCAAGTGTTTTGGCGAGGGAAGGTCTGGTTGCTGATTCTTTCTCCATGTGTTTCGGACATGATGGAGTTGGAAGGATCAGTTTTGGTGACAAGGGTAGTTCTGATCAGGAAGAGACGCCGTTTAACCTGAATCCATCACAGTAAGTGGTAATTCACTTATGCTCCGTTCCTTTGTGATAATCTGATATGCCAAGAAGGCACCTTTTAACAGTGGTGAAATTCATTGCAGCCCAAACTACAACATCACTGTGACTCGGGTACGTGTGGGGACTACTCTGATAGATGATGAGTTTACAGCTCTCTTTGACACCGGGACATCATTTACTTATTTGGTGGATCCAATGTATACGACAGTCTCTGAGAGTGTAAGCATCTAAACACCATCATATACCATGTTTGTTCCTCATGATGCTCTGTTTTGATAGCTCTATGATTCACATTGTCTTCTTCAGTTCCATTCTCAGGCCCAAGATAAACGCCATTCACCGGATCCAAGGATTCCATTTGAGTATTGTTATGACATGAGGTATGATCCACACTCAGTTGTTCTTTGTCTCTGCCACTATATTCTAAACGGTTTTTTTTGTAAACGGTGTGCTTAGCACTGAGGCAAATTCTAGTTTGATACCAAGTTTAAGCCTCACAATGAAAGGAAACAGTCACTTCACCATCAACGATCCTATAATAGTCATCTCTACCGAGGTCATACTCTCTCTCTCTTTACGCCGTTCTCTGTCGTTCCTTGTCTTCTTCAACCGAATCTTTGTGTGCTGATACTTTCAGTATCTCTACATTTTCACAGGGTGAACTTGTATATTGCCTGGCCATTGTCAAAAGCTCTGAGCTCAACATAATTGGACGTAAGTTGAGTTTCTCTTTTAATCGATGATCGTTAAATAAGGACCTCACATTGTTTACTCTTAATGAAACAGAAAACTACATGACCGGGTATCGTGTAGTATTCGACAGAGAGAAACTCGTCTTAGCTTGGAAAAAGTTTGACTGTAAGTTTCCACTTACATTTGTATTAGATCACCTAAAACCCCTTACTTTCTGACTTATGATCTGTGAATATCTGTTAACGCAGGCTATGATATCGAAGAGGTAAACACGACTCTTGCCGGACCAAACAAAACAGCGGCGGTAGCTCCGGCAATGGCAGCTGGAATAGGGACTCATAATAATTCCTCAGAGTCACACAAAGCAAACCAAACTATCTCCAAAAGTAGCTCTTCCTCAAACCAAAGATTTAAAACAGTAGAGCTATGGTCCTTTGTCAGATATGTGTTGATATTACTTGCCACTTTTGTAGACTTGTAAGCCCTCTCCTTTTTTTCTTATGTATCATAACGAGACTGTAGAGATCGGCTTCTTCAAGAAAATATATGCTCTTACACGCATGTCCCTCACTACCTTGGCAATTCTTGTCATCTTCTCTATCTTCTGACCGGAATAAACTGAGATAACCCGAACCAAGAGAGAATTTTGGGTATGAAGTATAACGCTGAATATTCAAAAGGAAATATAAAATGGGTTCCACATTGATAACCTGGACCGGAAAAAATGATTCTTTCACTTTTGATCATTTCTCTAATGTTACTTATTGTATTGGTTTCATCTTAAAAATTTTAGGACTAAAGGGTTTATTAAAGTTACACAAGTAATAGTATTTGGACAAGATAAAGGCAAAGACGTGAACAATCCAAAATTTTCAAAACAAAAAAAAGAATCAAACAAGTAAATCCGCGTACAAGTGTGACGGGTAAATCACTTGAACAAATCAAGAATCAACCAAGAAACCTAACATAATTGGGTAGAGATTCGATTAAATAAAGAAACCACAAGAAAACTAACAAACTTGCAGCAGATATAACAAGTACAATAGTGAGATTACACAAGTCTTTATTGCGATGAATGCAACCAGCTCCTAGCAGCTTCCATTCAGCTCCACATATGTAGCAAAAGGAATGCCCACAACTATCCATCAACCATGAAATTACATACATTAATGTCTTAACATTGATCAAATTCCGCAAGGATTAATAATTAATTAATAAATAATAGCTATAGGTAGAGAATGTGATTAGCTAGAGATGATGATACCTGCATTGTACATGGGGATATCCATAAGCCACCTGTAGGCACTTTGCACACATTACCCCCTTTGTTCGACATTTCTCTTCGATCCTTTTTTCCCACATGGCTCTTAGTTTAGGTGTCAAAAGATGGGCACAGCTTTCAATACTCAGGTTCGATTTGTAGCAGCGGTATTGAGGACAACTTGGTACACTTGTTCTCTCCACTAGTTGTACTTGTATATTGCGTCTGAGGCACTCCACGTGGAATTGATGACAGCATAAAGCTACAGAAAACATCTGCTCAGCTTCGAGGTCATTGTCGAAACAGATACCGCAAAAAGTCTTCTTCTTATGACAAGGAGGCATAGGTATGCTGACTTCAGAAGCAAGTGTTTCCATTGCAAGTTTATAAGCAAACTTATTAGTTTGATATCCATTCACCAGAAGAGGGCTGCTATATGTCAATTGTTGTCTGATGCATTGCACATCATACATTAGCAAGGCAACGTTACCTTGCTCTGGCGTGGATCTCCCCATGACCTTAAAACATTCAAGATCAAAACGTCTATATTACTAGTATATTCAAGACAATGTGAATCTTTTAAGGAAAACTTACGTACCAGTTCAAAAATCTTATAATGATCGCAGTAGATTGAGATATGAGGGATCCCCAAACTCACGGCTTCGGTTAGTCCTCGCTTCAATGCCATAAGCTCAGCCTCCAAAACTGTAATGGCAGAGTCATGAAGTGGTCCTTTCATCTGAAATAAGATATTATTCTCTTGGCCGCAAATTGCCACACCAAATCCTGCCACAAAACCTCTTGTTTCTTCCTTTATCAGACCCTTGAAGAAAGTCTGTACAAGTAAGAATCCGGTGAGGCCTTTCCCGGCGCTTTTAGGGCATCTTTAGTGCCCTTTCCATGAAAGTTTAGTATTGGACTTGTATGATTAGAGATATCTATATTTATGTATATGAATCATTACTATCAAATGATAATGTGTTGGCTTACTCGATATTCTCTTGTCAATTTGATTTGTCCATTCTTGGAATGTAAAGAACAAAAAGAGAATGAATTGTTTACATATATATTCACATTAACTAGTGTCTATATATTGTGCGGAAAAAAAAGATTCTTATTCTGAAAGATACAGTCTATCAAAGACACTTCCTTTTAGCTAGAGGTTCTTATTTGGTATTCTAAACTTTTTGTTTCGAAAGTATCTTATCAAACAACTTTTATTAAGATTTTGTAACTATTTGATTAATGTTTAGTTTATGAATGAAAATTTCTCAAACTCATTTCAATTAATAGTTGTATTGATTCCAAATTATTTTAAAATTAATTATATTTCGTTGGAAATTCATTGGAAATCGTCATAGCTAAATCGGTGGAAAAATCGTGGGGTAAATATTATGTGGAAAAACGGTGGAGAATGTATTTGGTGAGAAAACCGTGGAAACATCTTCGGTAGGCAAACTGTGGGAATGTTTCATACAATCTGGAGATGGTCGAAAATCCATGGAAAAATTACCCACCACTTTTCCACTAAAATTTCCTATGATTTTTCTTACGTAATTTTTGGTTGGAAATTCTACACCAATTACCCACCAATATCTCATTCCCAACGAGCTATTCCCAACTATTTATTTCGTAAAAAAATGGTGGAAAACACCCTTTCCCACCGATTCCCCATCAAAATGGACATTTGTAATGAGATGGGATACATGGTACCTTTTTTTTTTCAAGATGTAAACATAGTTACACCAACATGATGAGTCCATGACCTCGTTACGACACTTGTTTAGTAGATTTTTTTTTTGTTAAAAATCTGACCTGATACATTTTTGTTATGAAAACAAAGAAAAAAGAACAGATGTGTAGCACCGTGACTGTGAGTTTGTGATTGGATCAATCTACAGCCTTTGAAACTTATTTGATAAAAAAAATGTTGCGGATACTACATTATGATTTTTATCTTATTTTCAAAATATGTAGTTGGTAATTACTACTCACAACAAATCTTTAATTTTAAAAGTACTAAAGTTAAGAATCTTTAATTTCTTTCATCGGAAGATCTATCATGTTATTCTTGAAAACGGATCTAATTTCTGAAGTCTACAATCATAAAGAGATAACAAAAAGAGCAAAAGTTTTTGATTGGGTTTTATTGGTACTCCAGTAGAGTCTAATCTATTTCAGTTCACGGAAAAGTATTGGTGAGTGAAGATGAAGCTGTAGTTTTCAAATTTTCAAATTAGCCAATTTTTTAGTCATTTGTACAAGTTTATGTTTTGGCTCATGAGATTTTGGACTTTGTTAGTCAAAATCTGTAGGCTTTTGTCTCTGAATGTTGTAAAAGTTCTTTTGAGTTTTAATATCAAAATCATCAGATGACAAAAAAATATAATGGTTAAGATATTTTTTTATGAAATTAACTAAGAACTACTGACATATATATATATATATATATGACGCTAAATATATATATATATATAAGTAAAATAAGTCACCTTATTAGAAAAATTAAATGCAAATTTTTTGAATATTTGATTTAATTTGATAACTGCATATATACTTAAATAATAAAACAAATATTATATCGTTTGATAGTTTCTTTTTTCGAGCATACATGTGTTACTTGATACATGACATCTTTAGAAATCCGATTTGTAGTCAAAGTTCAATAATCACAGTAAAATTTGATGTGTGGTAACTAGAAAGTAATAAGGTTTGGTAACTTTAAAGAAAATAATCCAAGGGATAGAGCTAATTATAAACGTATGAGATTGACTTACTAAAAAAAAACTAAGAAAATCTTTTATTTATTTTTATCTTGTGTATTCCAAATATTATGTATAATTTAGTTTAAGAGAGAGAGAAAAAAAAATAAACTGATACAATTTACTCGGTAATTAATTTCACATGTCAACAATCCTCCAATAAGCTTGACAGCCAATAAGATTTGAGCGAAAGAAAACAAGTGTGTTTTTTCTCGTTTACCCCAAGGGTAATCTCGTAACTTCCCATTTCCGCGGTAGCCAAGCAAAACCAAATCCAAACGGAAAAGGTAAAAAATTAAAAATAAAATAAATGGAAAAATAACATATAAACTATAAAGCGAATAAGAGAACCAAAAAAAAATAAAAAAGAAAGAGAAAGAGAGAGAAGAGGAGAGACTACACTGCTCCATCGTCTTCTCCTTCTGGGAATTGTTTTTGGAAAAAATCGTTCTGTTACCTTTTTTTTGGCCATAACTCAAACCCTAACCCTAATTTCTCTGAATCGCAGAGGTTTCTTCTGATTCTCTTTCACCGCTAACTTTTTTTTTTTGTGTGGGGTAATCGATAATCGTTATTTTAGATTACTGTCGATCGGAGCTTATCGACTCTCTAACAAACCCTAATTTTTTTGTCCTCTCTCATGGCTTCCGCCACTACCAATAACTCCAGTTCTTCTTCTATGTCTCCTCGTCGTATCAGCGACAATAACGGCGCCCCTATCGCTGCCGCTACACAATCGCCTCGCCGTCCTTCTCGGCAGGTGTCTTCTCCGTGGACTCAAATCGTTCGCGGCGAATTAGAGCCGATCGCCGCCGCTCCTTCCTCTCCTCAATCCAGGGCTCCGATCGAGCCGATTGCTTCTGTATCCGTTGCTCCACCTGCTTCTCCTTTGACGGTGGAGGCGGCTACTACTGCTGGAGATGACAAATCGGAAGAATCTGGTGGTCAAGGCAATGCTGGAAAGAAACCTGTTTGGAAAAGGCCTTCTAATGGGGCTTCTGAGGTCGGACCTGTCATGGGAGCTTCGTCGTGGCCTGCTCTTTCTGAGACCACCAAAACTCCTTCCAACAAGTCTTCTTCTGATTCGTTAAAAAGTCTCGGCGATGTACCATCATCATCGTCATCTGCATCTGTCCCCGTTTCTCAGGTTTGAACCATTATCGTGACCTTGTTCATTATGTGGTTTTGTTTAAATGCTAAAAAGCTTAAATTAGATCAAAAGTTTTTAGCTTTCTGCATATGATCTATCTGGGTTGCGAATTGATTTTAACTGTGTAACAAGGGAGATTGATGCAATTTCTTGTTGCTAGAAACCTTTGTACCTTTAATTGTTTCTCACTTCCATTTGTTGAAATAAATCTTAGCTTAAGCTTTCCTGTTGGATTGTGCATTTCTGCAATGTATCATAATACACTTCAGTATCTGCATGTTTATACCCTAACTAGAATAAAGCCGATGCATCTTAATGCCTTCCTGTTCCTGTTGGTTTGAGAATGCATATGCCACAGAGCCACTGAGCTCTTTAGCATCTGTGATGTTGAAAACGAAATGCTTATTTTGATATATTCCTTCACTTATGCTTGTTGATGAAGATGCTTCTTTGTGCTTGATTAAGGGAATTGCAAATGCTTCTGTTCCTGCACCGAAGCAAGTTGTCCGTGCCGCCAACCCTAATCCAACACCAAATCACTCGCGCCAGAGATCAGTTAAACGGAATGGCGCTTCTGGATCAGCTAATGGTACTGTTTCTCAACCATCAGCACAGGGTTCACTTACCGAACTGCCTTCGCACAACCCTTCTCCTCGAGGCCAAAACCAGAAGAATGGCTTTGCTTCACAAACTCATGGTGGTGCAGACAACCTATCACAACGGGACTCGTACAGGAACCAAAATGGCAATCATCACCAAAGTCATGGTGGCAGGCGCAATCAGGAGCACGGGAATCAAAATTGGACTTTTCACAGAAGCTTTAATGGGAGAGATGGAAATGCACAATCACAAAGAGGTACTCCAGCATTTGTAAGACATGCACCACCACCTGTGCAGCCAATTCCTCCTCAGTTTATGGCAGCTCAGCCTATGCAGCCGTATGGCAGTCCTGTGCCCTTCCCTCCTGGTGAGCCACATTTGAAAATCACGTCTTTGAATTTCATTTATGATTTTCTAATGTGTCTTCTTCATTTCAGAATTGGCATCGCCGTATTATCCCCGTATGCCTTTCATGACCCCTCTTGCACCTGCTCCAGTCTTCTATCATGTTCAAGATCCTCCATTACACATAAAACTACAGAAGCAAATACATTATTATTTTAGGTAGTACCTTCGTATTGACTTTCTCTTTTACTTCTCGATAATGAAATTCCCACTATTCATTTCTCTTTAGGGAAAGACTCATTTAGATGCAAATGTTTTTTTTTTTGTTACAGTGAAGAGAATTTGATTACAGACATATACCTTCGTGGGTTCATGGATGATCAGGGTTTTGTTCCACTACGTGTGGTTGCTAGTTTCAAGAAGGTAATTTTTTCTTTTAGTTGTGTTGTCTATCATGTTGGCCTCATTCACTTCTCTATAAACTATAAACAGTTAACCTTATTTTCCTTTCAAAGAGTAAGATTTTCATGTCTGTAGAATTCCAAAAAAAAAAAAAAAATCTTTTACCCACATTGAGGATTGACGTGGACTTGTATTTAATCCAGTAGGATCTTAGATTATTTTTTGTGACGGTTTATATAAAGGTGTAGCATGCATGTGCATACTTTCAGCAAACGGGATCTGTTTTAAGACAGGTGATATATATTACCAGTTGGCTTATATTTAGTACCCGTATACTGTGTTGAATAATGCTAAACTTGAAAAGGTAGGACAAATAGCTGCTCAGTTGGCTCTATCTCACCAATTTTCTTTTTCCTTCTCTTAATTCTAGTTACTATATCATTTTGTTGCTTTGGACCGTTTCCTGAGTTCTTGTATTATTCTTTGTGAATTTTAGCTATCTTTGTTGCCTCTTTTTTCTCCCTTTTCAGGTTGCAGAACTTACAGATAGTATCCAGAAAATAGTGGAGGCTCTACAAAGTTCACCTTCTGTTGAAGTGCAGGTATTTCTTTTATATGTGTCCTTTAGTGTGTAAACTATTGAATTCCTTTGTCTTTCCTTGCAAGTATGTAGAATGGTAGTAGGTGATTAAACCTTTTTAGTAGGAATTTGATTGTTGTGAAGAGAGGTAACTCATCAAAACTGAAAAAAGTAGTTTTACTGTTATCAGCTCATCTCATCAATTTTATGGCATTGAGATTTTACTCCCTTGTTGTGTGCTTTGGAAACTTTTACTATTATTTGATTTTACATACTTTGTATTCTTCTTAGGGTGATCGAATAAGGAAGCGCCATAATTGGCAAAATTGGTTGCTTCCCAAGATGAGGAGCCCTGCAGTTTCAAGCCCCCAGTCTGTTGAAAGGGCAGATGCATTAGCCAGCCGAGTTGGAAACTTGGCTCTTGATCAGAGCTCAGCGGATTCCATTGGTGGTACAAGCAGTCGGTTGCAACCTACAGAAGCTCTTTCAGATGTTCAGCAACAGTCTTCTGGTGCTGACCCAGTGAGCAACCACAACGGCTCAGATGGTGCAAATCGTTGAACAATCATGTTTGGGAGCTGTTGGTTAGTGTTGGACATGAAAATATTATTTTGTCCTGCCTCAAAACAGGAAAACAATAATGACGGTGAAGGGGAATCAAAGAAAAAAAAAAAAAAAAAA
>VBRH01000037.1:131893-147604 GCA_014578085.1 Cardamine resedifolia | reverse complement strand
TTAATTAAGAAAAAGACAGAAAAGGAAATGAGGAAAATAGATAAACTAAATAAGTTTGACCGAGTTTCCACGTCCACCACTCACCACAGCTCATTTTCTTCACGTGCTTTCGTTGTTATCATCTTCTAAGACTCCTCCTAGTTATATATATATATATATATATGTATATATACAAATCACATCATATAGAAATTTACGAATAAGCGGTCCTTAAATTATTAAAATTAAATTATTAATACAGAATATTTTGTTTTAAGAAACAAACAATACGGAGGAATATGGGTTGGTAAATTTTATCTAAAAAGTGAGTAATTTTTAGGCTCTATTAGACGTAATTTATGTATTACTACTATACGGCAGGAAACACCGTCACCCATCAGTTTTAACGTATTGGAAAGGTCAGTAGTCAGTAGTAATATGGTAGACTAGTAGTTTACACGTGCAGTAATTAATTACGTTGGACTTCACGAAATGACGGTTACACTCATAACAATTACTAATAGATTATGGATATCTGACCAAAAATAATGAAAAGATTATTCATATAAACTTTTCAAAAATACCAGCCATGTGGTAGTTCACGTGTGGACCTGCATGTGACATGTTCCTATGCTTGTGGGTCACAACAACTGCAAAAATGTAATTACCAAACCACACACTTCTTGGGCATTTCGGATGGGCCGTAGAAAAGGCTTTTCATAGACTCGCCCTGTTCCCTCTAATAATAGTTGTAGATTGCATGTTGCATTTTTACCCAAGAAAAAAAAAGCTTGCATGTTGCAAAAGCTTAGCACTCCCTCAATTGCAGTTTGCAATTAACAAAAACAAAGAATTTAAAAATGAAAGTTGAAACATAGCTCATCTCTTAAGAATACGGACAAATCTTTCCGTTAATTAAAAAAATACGGTTTAGGGATAGAACTCAACACTAACGAATTTCCACATTTTTACTAGAAAATGGAATTCGAGTTAACTAAATAAGCTGTCTGATAAATGATAAATAAGTAATTATCATGAAGGACATTAAGTATTTTACAAATAAAAAGAAAAGGCAAGCGAGCGACGAGCTAGCGAATTTAAGTTTCTCTTCTCATATAATTTGATTGGCATTTTACGGAAAATAAAATTTCATCAACAAGAAATTGGAGAAGAAGAAGAAATTGTTAAGTCTCACAGTAATTTCATCTTCCTCTTGAGAGAGCCTTCTCAGCAGTCTCCATCTCTTCAAGAATCCTCGCCTTCCTCTTCGCTGGAATCGGAGCCGTCGGACCAAAACTCACATAATGACCGGAAACAGCATTCAACGCCGAGTAAATATCTCGGAAAGAAGATTTTCCGAGAAGAGCTTTCTCTTTCCGGTACTTAGCAACCCACGAATTCGACGCTTCTCTCAGCTCAGCCACCGCATCCGCCACATTCGGATCTGTCTTCTCCATTGAAAGCGTCGTCCTAACTTTACTGATCACTGCCGACGTATCTTTAACATACTCTTCGTTTTCGGCGGCAGAAGCCGGTGCCGGAGCTAGAAACGGAATCGATTGCGTTAGAAGCGTGGATGTGGCCGCTAGGGAGAGGAAATCGCGGCGGATAAGGTGGTTGCGACGTGGAGGAGGAAGAGGCGGAGATACGGAGGCGATGATGGCCGGTTTATGAGGCGGAGGATTGGGTTTGAGAAGAGTAGCTGTCGCTGATGCTGAAGCCATTGTCAGGACTCGGGAAAGGTGTAAGAGTGTGCAGAGTTTTGTGTGTTAGTAATTGGAAAAATGTTTTGGGTTGTTGGCATTTTGACACGTGTCCCTTATCTTCTTATCTAGATTGTAAGGTTTTAAGTCGAAACAAGCACTTTGTTGAAGATCTTCTATGGGTCCCACTGACAGGTCAAGTTTTTTTTTTTTTTACTAAAGCCCAAATAAGTTAATATAGGCCCATATGGTTCGAATAAATTATTAAAGCCCATTAGTTGAACCCCACCCGATAAGAGCACCCCTATCGGTTGAGAAACTCAGGGGAGTATCTCAGCATTATTAAATTAATAATTTTAATATGTTTAATTTACTTAATTATTAAAAAGAATCTGAACCAATCAGATTTTAACAGGTGTGAAATAAGTTTCTTTAAATAGTGGAGAGGAGAACAGTTTCTCCTACTCTTGTTTTGCACTTATTTTTTATTTTTTAAATTTTTAGATACCCATTAAAAATATTTGGATGTAGTGCGCTAAGACTATCTACAATGGTTTCACTGTTACAACACCCACTTTTTAACTTTTTACACTCCACCTCATATTCTCTTTCCTCTACATCATAATTTAACACTCACTTATTTTTTTAACAATGGTTTTATTTAATAAAATTACAACACCATACCCTACCAATTTTATTTCATATTTATTTTTTATTTTATTTTTTATTTTTTGTGATTACATATTACTAATAACAATTATTGATTAAAATTAAATTAAAATAATTAAGATTTAAATACTTAAGATTTAAATAATTATATTAAATAATTTTTACAAGAAATAACGACGAGAAATATAGATCGTCATTATTAAAACAAAAAAAGTTACGAAACTGATATTTTGGTATATTTTGGGGTTGGTTAGAAGATTTTGAAACTGATAATTGTTGGGATTTTGGTAGTTGAAAGGGTAATTAGAAAAATTTTGGGTGTTAAAAATGTTATTGTTGGGATCCATTTCACTAAACCGATGTTTAAAGTTAAAAACAAGAGTTTATTTTAATACTAAAAAAAGTATAGTAAAAAGATGATTTTTTTTTCTGTTTCCAAATCAAATGAAACTAGTCTCTATTTTATAGTATGAAAATGATGAATTTTGATATAAAATATATATAAATATAATTATAATTATTATGAAATAATTGATATTAAGTAATTGAGATAGAAAAAAAATATCAAGAATCTGAGCATCCAATTAATGAGCTCCACATATTTCAATTTATATCTTTACCAAAAACAAAAAAAAATCAGATCTACCAAAAATATTTTTAGTTCAATAAAAATTTGCCATGTCACATAAAGAGAACCCACATTTTCTTTCTCACACTGTTGAATGTTATCAACACATAAATTTCCCATGTCATTTTTTTTTTCAACACACCATTATAACTCTTTCAACTGTTGTAAAAATATTTCAAGAGTTTGAAAAATATGTCATTGCACGTAGTCTAAGTGAGTTATTTGCGTGGTCTTTGTTTCGTATCCAATGTATATAGTTTCTTAGCGTTTTGCCCATATACAATGTATAGTTTCGAACTTTTGATATATATATTTTTTGATAAAGGGGTTTGCTATTAAAAACTGATGGAGCTTTTGATATTGCAATTGGAGGATATAGCATTTGGTTAAATTGACCCACAACCACGTGACATTCTATTGCTGTCACACACATGGGATGATGATTATAATAAAACCCTTTGCTTTTATTTTAATTATCACAAATATAAAGATGGAGAGCAATTTCAACTTTTTTTAATAATGTGCAATAAATAAAGATCGCTACTTTTTTAAATATTCAAAATAAAATAAAATAAAGCTTGGTAAGATTTCCCTTATCAAACAAATGTGCTTAAAAAGAAAAAGAAGATAAAACTAGTAGAAAGTTGTTCCAATATGCTAATATCGATTCTTAATGAATCAATATTAAGTGTATGTGAATTGTAAATTCGAGTTTCGACTACCGAAAGAGAACTGTTTATATATATATGGATGGTGAGAGCAAAATAACAGGTGTGTAAAACAAAGACTTTATGAAAAAAAAAAAAAGTTTGGAACAAAAAGTTGTAGTAAGCTTTATAATTAAATCGTCTTAATTGGCCAAGTGTGAAAAGGGGGAAAATGAAAGCCAAGGCCTACGCGGGGACTCCGTGAACGATTTGTCAACAGAACTAACTGGGAAAGAAGCTTTAAACTCTATCTAATTTCACACATTTATAGTCATGATCTACCAACCAATATGTCCTTTAGGTTTTCATTGTTAAAATTACAATGCAAAAACAAAAACACATTGATAAGAAATGTTTTGGACTTCATGATTTTCTAAAGCATTAATAGTGAAACGAAAATGATTACCATGGAGCTCACCTTTCCTTCCATCAATGTGTTTGCATTTTAATCTTTACAACGCTCAATAAATATTTAAAAATCGCATTTACATTTCTGTTTTACTCCAACCATATAGTTTTCTCTTTTAAAACAACATCTACTTCTATTGTTTTTAATGCAATATTTTGGTGGGTGAAAATGCATCAAGTAGATTAGGATGTGGAGAAAAGTTAGAGAACACATATGTCTTGGAAAGTTGCAAGTGCCCCACTTAATTCTCGTCGCTTCTGTCGTTTTGCTTTAGTTAGGACACCCTAATAATGTAAACTACAATAAATACTAAGCATATGTTATATATGGCGTTATGAAAGTATGATCACCATTAAACTAGGACATAACCTAATAGTATGTACTAATTGTTTGTTGTGTTAATCGAAGTTTTTTTTAAAAAAGGATCAATAGTTACACATGTTTGATCATTGTGCTATCATTTTCTTGGTAAATATGGTGGCCTAAGTTGACTCATAAGTTGATTTTTTCCCATGTTTCTTGGTAAATATGGAACATTATAAAAGGTAAATATGTAACATTAAAAAAACAAAATGTAGGAAATTTAGAAAGTTGATATAATTAAGAGAAAATAGCATGCAAGCTTTGATTAGATCTTTCATGAAAGAAGCGAAAACCAGAAAAGATTCTGTGGGGGAAGCTATTTATTTTCTTAATCTTCTCTCTGTTATCTCTACTAGTTCGCTTTCTTCAATTAATGAGATCTCACCCATCTCTACGACTACAACTACTCAATCACATACTCTCTCTTCTCTCTTACGAACTCTTCCATAGTCATTGTCTCTGAATCAATTGGTCAGGATCCCCTAAAGGTTCGTTCTTTTGCTTTGATTTGCTCAAATCTTTTTTTTTTTTTTTTGAATGGTTCATTGAGTCTCGTACTGTGTAATCTCATTTGGCTAAGCTCGTTCCGTCGTTCGTGTTCGTAGAATCTTCTCTGATCATTCTGGTTTGTTCTTTTCTCCTTTTATTCACTCTGCACTTGTTTGGGTTATCGAGGAAAGATATGAGAAACTTTCTCAGATCCATTTATCTTAATCGGATTTTATGAAAAAGTGAATCGCTTTCCCACTTAAAAACCCCACCTTTTTCATCTCTCTGTTCAGCAGAATCTCTAATTCAATGTCCAGTTCATGAGTTATATAGCCACAAAGAAAGTTAGTTAAAAGAATCACGAAATTTCCTGTCTCTAGACATTCATTGAATCAGGGTTTTACAGTTAGGGTTTTCGTTATGCTTTAAGACTGGCTGCAACATTACTATATATGTCTGTATAAGATGATATTTTCTGCTTCAGGAGATTTCAGCTCTCACTACTAAGATAAACCTTTGGGGACTTGCATTATCAGTTTCTCACTGGAAAATGTAAAAGAACAGATGGTTTAGAGCGAGAAACTGATGATTGAAGGGGGTAAATGTATGAGAAAATGCAATGAAATTAAATGTTAAGTAAAAAAATTGTGAAGGATTCTGGTTCAGGGTTAGGTTCAGATTCTTGAAAACTTTGTTCACTTTATTGTTTTTTAAAGTCAAGTAGTTGTATGTAAACTCGTTTTTCATTTTCTCATTTTGCCTACAAGACATATGGGGAAACTTTCTGTTCTTGATTTGTATGCTTTTCTGTTTTCCTGTCTTCTTGATTCTTATTTTTGATTAATTTATTCGCAAGGATTAGATGAAAACATTATCAAACATTTGAGTCTAAAGGCTGGTTCAATGAAAAACAATTAGGACAGGCTGTTTAGTAATTTATATATTCTATTGCTAAGATCACATGCTGCGTTTTCTTCTTTATGACTTGTTTGAGCCTGCTTTTCTTTTTTGGAACTTTGCAATAAACTAATCACTAAATCATTTTTCTGCAATGTTTTCAGGTCCATGCATCATCATTGACCAAGATTCGAAGAAAAGGTTTTGCCCACAAAGAGTTTTTAATTTAGAAAAAAGATAATTGTGTAAAAGCTCTTTGATTTGACCAAAATGTGTTGCTAAAGCATATACATTGGGGATCTGGTTTTGGTATAAAAGGAGAAGTCTTTTTCTCTCTTTTTTCTTTTTCTTTTACAAGTTCTCTGCGATCAGATCCATAACGTATGCTTGTATTGACCAATGGGGAGTTGTGTTTCAAAGAGTATGTGGGGCAATGAAGAGCCTATGCATCGACCATGTCTCGGGATGGGATGTTGTGGGAGCAAAATGGGGAAGAGAACATTTTCAGACCGCTTCGTTTCGCGTCATAACTTGGTTTCTATACCGAATCGGATCATAGGCAATGGAAAGAGCAGGGCTTCTTGCATTTTCACTCAACAAGGACGCAAGGGTATTAATCAGGATGCAATGATAGTGTGGGAAGTGAGTTTATTCTTCTTATTGTTCTTCCTCACTGATGTTTATTAGATCTTTATGTGCCACCACTAAGCATGATTTGGTGTTATTTTTCGTAGGATTTTATGTCGAAAGATGTGACCTTTTGTGGCGTGTTTGATGGACATGGTCCTCATGGTCATCTTGTTTCTCGTAAAGTGAGAGACTCATTGCCTGTAAAGTTGATGTCTTTCCTGAATTCCATTAAGTCGAAGCAAAATGAATCCATGGGAACTCGTACAAGCAAACCCGATAGCCAAGAAGCTGACAAGGAAGAATCTACTGAGGAGGATAAATTAAATTTCTTATGGGAAGAAGCTTTCTTGAAATCATTCAATGCTATGGACAAGGAACTGCGATCCCATCCTAATCTAGAATCCTTCTGCAGTGGCAGCACTGCTGTTACAATCATTAAACAGGTAATCTTGACAACAAAATATCTCTTCCTTGGCTTCAAAATTGGTTCTCCCGGACTTTCCGTAGTGTTCCAAGTATTGATTTTGATGTGTTTTGATTATTTCAGGGGTCAAATCTCTTCATGGGGAACATTGGGGATTCTCGGGCTATTCTTGGGTCCAAAGACAGCAACGATTCGATGGTTGCAGTTCAGCTAACAGTTGACTTGAAGCCTGACTTACCAAGTATTATGCTTTAACAACATTTTGTGTTTTTTGCTCTCATCTCTACTTATATCTTCATTTTGTCTGAGTTTTGAGATGTTGTTACTGGTTTGGTCTTATAGGGGAAGCCGAGAGAATCAAACAGTGTAAAGGTCGGGTCTTTGCGCTGCAAGACGAGCCAGAGGTGCCACGAGTCTGGCTACCGTTTGATAATGCTCCTGGATTAGCCATGGCTAGGGCATTTGGTGATTTCTGTCTGAAAGAGTACGGTGTGATTTCAACACCGGAGTTCTCTCACCGTGTTCTTACAGACAGAGATCAGTTCATTGTCTTGGCCTCAGATGGAGTAAAGAACTGAACTTTTTAAGTGTCTTCTAAACATTATCAGCATTTTCAAGATGAATTGCTTTTACTGATGATTTTAAGCTTTGATTTTATAGATCTGGGATGTGCTAAACAACGAAGAAGTGGTTGAAGTTGTAGCATCAGCTTCAAGCCGAGCATCAGCTGCTAGGCTCGTGGTAGATTCAGCTGCACGCGAGTGGAAACTAAAGTACCCGACTTCGAAGATGGACGACTGTGCAGTTGTTTGTTTGTTTCTAGACGGGAAAATGGACTCAGAGTCATCAGATTACGAAGAGCAAAGCTTCTCTTCGGCAACAAACGCAGTAGAATCAGACGAAAGCCAGGGAGCAGAACCATACCTGCAGAGAAACGCTACAGTCAGATCATCATCAACGGATCAAGAAAACAACAGTTATGGGGATGTGAAACCAGAGACTGATGATGCAGGGAAGGAGAAAACAGCAGAAAGAGAACAGAACTGGTCGGGACTAGAAGGTGTTACTCGAGTGAACTCTCTTGTTCAGCTTCCAAGATTTTCTGGAGAGAAACCGACGACTTGAGCGATGGCTTATGATTGTTTTCAAGAACTGATATTGGTCAGAAACAAAAAAAATGTCGTCTGGTTGCGTTAATGCCTGATCTCGATCTTCTTTACATTGCTTTAGGTGAAACGTATTAGGTCTCTGCCTCAATCAATGATCTGAATGGAATCCATAAAGCATATGTAAATGAATTAATTAGGACTGTCTCCAAATCGGGTTTTGAGCTCCAGTAACCCATTTTGTTTTTTTTGGATCTAGATGACCTTCATTAAGGTCATCTCTATTTGAAAATTGGGATTGAAAAAAAGGTTAGGGGGATCAGTTTTTATAAGAGGGGGCCATTTGAGCCATTGTTCCCTCCACAAATCTGTGTTTGATAAGTAAATAAAGAACAAAAAAAAAAGAAAATAAAAAAGGTCCCACCGAGACTTGAACTCGGGTTACTGGATTCAGAGTCCAATGTCCTAACCACTAGACCATGGGACCATTTGGTACCAGTGGATCCATATTCATTTATATCAAAAAGTCGTATTCGGAGACTATATGACAAAATGTCGCGGCCGCACCGGCAGCCTGAGGAAATTACCGATGCGAAGATTTTGCCGGAAGCCCGTTGCTATAGCTCTTCTGAATCGTCCGCATTGTTCTTCACAACGTGTCTGTCTGTACAAAAATGGCGACTTTTTGTCAGATGATTCAAAGTGCTTGCCTTTATCGAGCTCAAGGACGAGTGTTAGATTGTTGTTCAGTAGCAGCTCACTTCCTCCTCCCGAATGGATAGAACCCTTTAACGATGTCTCTGATTTGGTGAAATCGAATCGTAATCTCCAGCCATCTCCATGGGTTAGCCAAATTCTCAACCTTCTCGATGGTTCAGATTCCATGGAATCGAATCTAGATGGTTTCTGCCGTAAGTTTCTTATTAAACTATCGCCCAATTTTGTTTCGTTTGTGTTGAAATCCGATGAGATTCGCGAAAAACCTGATGTTGCTTGGAGATTATTTGGTTGGGCTGGTAAGCAGAAGAAGTATACGCATAAGCTCGAGTGTTATGTCTTCTTGGTTGATTTATTGGCTCTGTGTGAAGATAAGGATAAAATTAGGTTTATCTGTAGTGAAATTAGGAAATTTGAGTTTCCTATGACTGTTTCTGCGGCGAATTCTTTGATTAAGAGTTTTGGAAAGCTTGGAATGGTGGAAGAATTGTTGTGGGTTTGGCGCAAAATGAAAGAGAATGAGATTGAGCCAACTTTGTATACTTATAACTTTTTGATGAATGGATTAGTGAGCTCGATGTTCATTGATTCCGCAGAGCGCCTTTTTGAGGTTATGGAAAGTGGCAGGATCAAACCGGATGTTGTGACTTATAACACTATGATCAAGGGTTACTGTAAAGCAGGGCAGACACAGAAAGCTATGGAGAAGCGAAGAGATATGGAAACGAGAGGCCTTGAGGCTGATAAGATTACGTATATGACTATGATCCAGGCGTGTTATGCAGATAGCGACTTCGGTTCTTGTGTGGCTTTGTATCAAGAAATGGATGAGAAGGGAATTCAAGTCCCGCCTCATGCGTTTAGTTTAGTGATTGGAGGACTTTGTAAGGAAGGGAAATTGAATGAAGGGTATGCTGTTTTGGAGAGTATGATTCGTAAAGGGTCTAAACCAAATGTAGCTATATACACGGTTTTGATTGATGGTTATGCAAAATGCGGAAATGTTGAAGACGCAATAAGGCTTTTACAGAGAATGATAAACGAAGGGTTTAAACCCGATGTGGTCACTTATTCTGTCGTTGTTAATGGGTTGTGTAAAAACGGGAGAGTAGAAGAGGCATTGGACTACTTCAAGAGTTGCCGGTTTAACGGATTGGCTATCAATTCAATGTTTTATTCTAGTCTCATTGACGGTTTAGGAAAAGCGGGTCGAGTAGATGAAGCTGAGAGGCTTTTCGAAGAGATGTCTGACAAGGGATGCACTAGGGATTCATACTGTTACAATGCACTAATCGATGCATTCACAAAGTCTGGGAAAGTCAATGAAGCGCTAGCGCTGTTTAAGAGAATGGAGGAAGATGAAGGTTGTGATCAAACGGTTTATACATACACGATACTCATATCTGGAATGTTCAAAGAACATAGAAACGAAGAGGCGTTAAAGCTTTGGGACATGATGATCGATAAAGGCATTACACCAACTGCAGCTTGCTTCAGGGCGTTATCGACTGGACTTTGTTTGTCTGGAAAAGTGGCGAGAGCGTGTAAGATTTTGGATGAGTTAGCTCCAATGGGTGTGATTCTTGATGCGGCCTGTGAAGATATGATAAATACATTGTGTAAAGCTGGTAGGATAAAGGAAGCTTGTAAATTGGCTGATGGGATAACAGAGAGGGGAAGAGAAGTGCCTGGGAGGATCAGAACTGTTATGATCAATGCTTTGAGGAAAGTGGGAAAAGCAGATTTAGCTATGAAGCTAATGCATAGCAAAATTGGGATTGGTTATGAGAGAATGGGTAGTGTTAAAAGGCGTGTCAACTTTAGGACTTTACTTGAAAGCTTTGATTCTGATTTTTAAATTGTTTTCGTTTACATTGTGAATGTGTTTCTTTTCAAATAAATCTTACAATTTTAGTTATTTTCTTTGTTATTTGCTTTGCTTGTAACATGTTAGCACGTTGAGCTGAAACATTATAATAGTGATATAGTAAAAGCTCCATCATATAATTGAGTTATATAATATTTGATGTAGTAATATAAACTAACAATATAATGATCTGTAGAAGCGAAGTTGTGAGCTGTTTGTTACCCTTGAGCCACTAACCGCAAAGTTCGGATTCAAACTTTTCAAGTGCGTTAGAGGATGATTAGTTAACGCAACTCAAGGGACTTTTAGATACACTAATTGTTAAACCGTAAACAAATATCGGTTAACCTCAATTTGGAAAACAAAACCGAATAAAATTCAGTAAACCGATCCAATAACAAAATTGAAAAAGGTCATGTTGAATAGGTGTTGAAATGTTGATGAAGAAAACGAAGCGAGCACCCTTTAAAATGCCTTGGATTTCTCTGGCGCGCACAAATGCCATTGGTTTAGTTATCTCTCTCTCTCTGACTACAAAGTACCCCATTCGTTGAAACCATTTTCTTCCCATTTTCGATTTCTGTCAAAATCCAACGACCTACTTCAAACTCCAAAAAACTATTTCTTGATCTTTAAAACAAACAATCTCATAGAATGGCACGACATGATCCTAATCCATTTGCTGATGAAGAGATAAATCCTTTTGCGGTAAAAAGCTCTGTTTCAATGAACCTTGAATGTAAATGTCTGATCTTTCTGTAATCTTGATTTATAATGTTGTAGAATAATACAAGTGTTCCTCCTGCGAGCAACTCCTATCTCAAGCCACTTCCACCGGAACCTTATGATCGTGGTGCAACCGTTGATATCCCTTTGGATTCCGGCAATGTACGAATATCTTCAATACCTTGTGCATTCTAACTTTCATGTTTACTCAAAATCTGGTTAGATGAAGCGAGGAATCTCATTTTGCTGTTTCTTTTTTGAAGGATCTTCGAGCTAAAGAGATGGAACTTCAGGCTAAGGAGAACGAACTAAAGCGGAAAGAGCAGGTGAATTCTGGTTACAGAGTCGATATCCAAGCTAATCTTGAGACCTACAGTTTCAATGTGAATTGTATTTAACGGTCTTCTTCTTCTCATTGTAATACAGGAGCTTAAAAGAAGAGAAGATGCAATAGCAAAAAGTAGACAATCTCTATATCTGTTTTTCTACACCTTCCAGTGACGTATTTACGGGTTTTTGTAGCTAACCTGATACGGTTGTTTTGGCAGCTGGTGTTGTCATTGAGGAGAAGAATTTTCCAGAGTTTTTCCCCCTAATTCATCATGACATTCCAAATGAGATTCCACTTCATTTACAGAAGATCCAATATGTCGCGTTCACCACATTGTTAGGTATGTAAACCCGGCTTAGACCGCTGCAACAAATCCATACAAAAGTTTAACAGACTATATTATTCAACTATGCAGGTTTAATAGGATGTCTCTTGTGGAATATTGTTGCGGTAACTGTAGCTTGGATTAAAGGAGAAGGTTACTGTTTTTACCCAGATGATCAGGTTTATGGTGTTATTTCCTTTGTAATCATGTTGATTCATCTGATATGCTTTTTGTTGTAATCAGGTCCCACCATATGGCTTCTCTCAATCATCTACTTCATTGCTGGGGTACCTGGAGCTTACGTCTTATGGTACCGTCCTCTTTACCGAGCTACCAGGTAACATCAGCTCTCTAAGTATATGCTGGAACTTGCTGGGAACACAATGCATTGTGAAAAGATATATGAAATGAGTCGATAATACAATGTGTGCATACCTCTTGCAGAACTGATAGTGCCCTGAAGTTTGGAACTTTTTTCTTCTTTTACGTGGTAAGAAAAATCACATTTCCATGGGTAGATTTTCTCAGCATCAACGTTTATTCAGGAAGCTATGAAAAGATAAACATCAGAGTTTTTGATGATTCTGTGTCTTGCACTTTTCAGTTTCACATTGCGTTCTGTGGCTTTGCTGCAGTTGCTCCACCAGTCATCTTTCAGGGAAAGTCTCTCACGTAAGAGTTTTTATCTTTATGAAAGCATCAGAATCAACCCTTTTCTTTTAAATGTTCGTTATCTGATTCCATGTATTGTTGGTTTTGTGGACAGAGGTTTCTTGCCAGCACTTGAGCTTCTAACTACTAATGCTGCAGTCGGGGTAAGTAACCTTTCTGCCCAATTACAACTACTTCACTTCAGATTGTGACAGTCTTCTTACCAAATTTTCTTCTTTTTCTCCCTCACAGATAATGTATTTCATTGGTGCGGGGTTCTTCTGCATCGAAACACTTCTCAATATCTGGGTCATTCAGGTTTCTGAACTTTTACTCCAGAATTGATTAACACTGTAAATCACATTGATCCATCTGTTTTTTTAACCCATGAAGTGCAATACTCAATTTTCAGCAAGTATATGCATACTTCCGAGGGAGTGGCAAAGCTGCAGAGATGAAGCGTGAAGCTACAAAATCAACCTTGATGCGTGCACTATGAAGATAACAACACTCTTCCTTGAAAATGTATCAATGGCGGCTTGAGGTCAAATCTTGAATCCTCCACAAAAAATCAGACACAAAATCGTTTTCTCTGCAAAGTCTTGGCCGGCAAAATTTTTTGTTTGAATTACTTTGTAAAGACTAATCACTTACATTGGAGACCTCAAGGCAAAATTGTGTGGTTTAAAGTTGTCAAAACCATTTCTTTATGAATACTAGAGCAAGATCCTTAGAGGGATAGGAATCTTTATAGCTTTCTAATGAGCATCAATCCAGCTCTGTCCAATAGTCTTTGCTACTCCTCGTCTCACCATTAACCTACGAATCTTGAGTGCATCACCATGGCGGCCTATCGCCTTGTACATGTTACTGAGAAGCACATAACTCATATGGTACTTTGGTTCCAACTCCATCATCCTCTTTGCAATTCGCTCTGCAATACCGGAGGCTTCTGCATTTGCAGCACAAGGTCCAAGCAGAACTCCCCAAAGAGACGCATCATCTCTACACTCTGCTCTCTCCAACATATTCTCCGCATCTTCAAACAAACCTGCACGTCCTAGAAGGTCAATCATGCAACTGTAATGCTCAGTACCTGGTTTAATCCCGTAATTCTCAGCCATCAATGCAAAGTAATTCCGTCCCTCGTCAAACAAACCGGTATGACCACATGCAGTGAGAACCGCGATAAAACTGATGTAGTCAGGCTTTATCCCCTTTTTAACCATATCATTGAAGAAATTAACAGCTTCTTCACCTCTTCCATTCTGAGCCAGAGCAGATAGCATTGCGTTCCATGTTATCATGTTTCTAAATGACATCTTGGAGTACACACGACTAGCAGAATCAATGCACCCGGATTTCCCATACAAGTCAACTAAAGCAGATTCCACAATCACATTATCATAACATCCTCTTCTCACGTACTGGCCATGAATCTCTTTCCCAAGTCTTACTGCCGCCAACCCAGCACACGCCTTAAGAACAGTCCCGAAACAGTAGAGATCTTTCTCTTCCATCTCCCTGAAGATCTCAATTGCTTTCTCATGCTCTCCATTCTGACAGTATCCCCCGAGTAAGGCAGACCAAGATACAGTGTTCTTCATAGACATCCCATTGAACACTTGCCTAGCTTCCCGTACTGATCCACATTTACCATACATATCAAGAAGACTACTCTCAACCACCACATTGCTGCCTATCCCATTTGTAATAACCTTCCCATGAATCTCTTTCCCCTGCTTAAGCCTCCTCAGGTTACCACAAGCCGTCAAAACCGTTCCAAATGTAGACCCATCAGGCACCAATCCTTTTCCCCTATGCATCGCGTAAAAAAGTCTCAAAGCTTCCTCGTACATGTCGTTCTTCGAAAACGCAGAGAGTACAGCTGTCCAACAAATAACATCTGGCGCAGGCATTTCGTCGAACACTCGGCGTGCATCAACCGGTTCTCGATTCACACCATACATATGCGCCAATGTGCTAGAGATAACATGGTTCCACTCGAACCCACGAGTAATAACAACACCATGGAAGCACCTCCCTAGCCTAACTTCTCCGAGCTCAGAGCAAGCCTTCACTGCGGAAGATAACGTAAACGCGTTTGGCTCCAAACCAAAACTCACCATCTCCACAAACAGATCAAGCGCCTTAACGTGTTCTTTACCTCCGACGTATCCAGACATCACCGAAGTCCACGAGATCGCGTCTTTTACGAACATTCCATCGAAAACTCTTCGGGTTTCTCTCATATCAGGTCCCAACTTGAAGTACAAAGAGAGCAAGCTGTTCCCAATGTACCGGTCTTTTTCCAGACCCGATTTGACGACATGGGCGTGAAACTGAATGCCGTGGATAAAGGAGAAGACTTTAGTGCACGTTTGCAGGAGAGAAGCGTAGAGTTTCGGCTTCGCAGAGATCTCACGCGAGTCTGTTGAGTTTAGGATCCGAATGGCTTCGGTGAGCCGACCCGACTTACAGAGCTCCAGGATACAAGATTGTTTGGTTGGAGTAAAGGATGAACTTGACGGGCTGAGACATAGAGAGGAGTGCTGACTGAAATGGCGCTTTAGGATGAAATTCATCGGAGGCGCCACATTCACTGGTGAACACTTCTTCCAAGTTAGCTTCTTTAAATTATGAAAAGATATGTGACAATTGTTCTGATACTGATAGTGATAGGTAATATTGCTTACTCTCGTAAAATCATGATAAATAATACTTTTGGTCTCATTTTAGTCCCAATTTAAAATAAAATACATACCAATAAATTGTATAATTATTATAGTATGCTCATAATAAATTATTTTATCAAAAAAAAAAAGTACTGAATGTTTGACAAAGAAAAGACAAAAGAAAGCTAAGGAAGGAGAGAGGCACTACCCTGCTAAAACCCTAATTTGGTACCAATACCAACAGATTACTCTGCTCTTAAAACCCTAACGTATCTGCGATAAACCCTCGCGCCTTTACCCAAGTCGCTGCCTTTATAACTTAGCCGCCGCTTTTAACTCTCCAGAGTCATGTTCTTTCACTTTCCTTCGCTGGTTCTTGTTCGTGCTCTCTCTTCTTGCCCTTCTTGCCATGGTT
>VBRH01000037.1:110316-124936 GCA_014578085.1 Cardamine resedifolia | reverse complement strand
CGTCTTCTCACTCGCTCTCAAATCGTGCGCTGCAGCCTTCCGTCCTGTTCTCGGCGGATCAGTCCATGCCCACACCGTAAAATCTAATCTTTTGTCAAACCCATTTGTGGGATCCGCTCTACTCGATATGTATGGTAAATGCTTGTCTGTTTCTCACGCTCGTAAACTGTTCGATGAAATTCCTCAGAGGAATGCAGTTGTTTGGAACGCGATGATTTCACATTACACACATTGTGGGAAGATTCGGGAAGCAGTGGAGTTGTATGAAGCTATGGATGTTATGCCAAATGAGTCTTCTTTCAATGCCATCATAAAGGGTTTAGTGGGTACAGAAGATGGGTCTTATAAAGCTATTGAATTCTATAGGAAGATGATAGAGTTTAGATTCAAGCCTAATTTGATTACTCTTCTTGCGCTAGTATCCTCTTGCTCAGCCATCGGAGCTTTTCGATTAATAAAAGAGATTCATTCATATGCTTTTAGGAATTTGATTGAGCCACACCCTCAATTGAAAAGTGGGTTAGTAGAGGCATATGGGCGGTGCGGATGCATTGTCTATGTGAAGTTGGTCTTCAAGAGCTTGATTGATAGAGATGTGGTTGCTTGGAGTAGCTTGATATCCGCTTATGCGCTTCACGGTGACGCAGAATCTGCTCTCAAAACATTTCAAGAAATGGAATCGGCTAAAATACCACCGGATGACATAGCGTTTCTGAACTTGCTAAAGGCTTGTAATCACGCTGGTTTAGCAGATGAGGCTCTTATTTATTTTAAGAGAATGCATGATTACGGTTTGCGTGCAAGCAAGGACCATTACTCGTGTCTGGTGGATGTCTTAAGCAGAGTGGGGAGGTTTGAAGAAGCTTATAAAGTGATTCAAGCTATGCCAGAGAAGCCAACGGCTAAGACATGGGGGGCTTTGCTTGGAGCTTGTAGGAACTACGGCGAGGTTGAGCTCGCAGAGATTGCTGCGAAGGAATTGTGGAAGGTAGAGCCAGAGAATCCGGCGAATTATGTGTTGTTGGGGAAGATATATATGAGTATTGGAAGACAAGAAGAGGCAGAGAGACTTAGAATGGAGATGAAGGAGAGAGGAGTGAAGATTTCACCTGGTAGTAGTTGGTGTTTGTTCAAAGATTGACATATATTTTCACCCTCGTGAAATTGGTGTAAGCTCATACACAAAAAGATTGTAATTCATTGATATTATTTGATTCAAAGAAAATCATATACAAAAACCAAGTTTGTAGACGATATATATATTTTCACTATTTAGTAATCAAAACAATTTGGACATCAGATGGTAACCATATGAAAATATGGAAATAATAAACGAAAATAAAATGATACAAAGACTTTAACGAATTCAGGTCTCCATGGTGGAAACCCTACATCTCGCCGGGGATTTTGACCCCGGAAAATCAACTATTTTCATCGGAGTTAAGCAAATACAACAACCTGTTATAATTATTCATCATCTCTACTTGACCTGCTCATACTTGTGTCTTCTCTGGTTTTGTGTCGGATCCTACACAAAACCAGATCATAGACCTGATTATTCTTCATCTTCTCCTAAAGCTCACCACGCAGATCCGACATATCAAAGAGTTTATCTAATTCCGAATCCGATGAATCCCAATCCCATTCATCAAGCTGTTCTATATATAGGGGGATTAGTTAGCTAAACTAAATCTCGGCTTCTTATTTTTATATTTTTCCTTTTCTTAAAAGTGCTCATTATCATTCTTAAAACTCTTTTTTTTTACAACAAGACTTTAGCAAATTCAACAAATATAGCAACGAACAGATTTCATCCTAAAAATTTAACAAAAAAACAAGAGAAATGTGTCTTCATATCTCCAAAAATGATATTGGAGTGACCCAGGATGGGCAAAGAAGGTAGCGTAAGGGACAAGCATGAATCCAGTGGGCAGAGAAAGAGCTCCCAAGAGAAGAAGATTCTACAGTTTCCCCTTTTCTTCACCTTTCTAGACAGACAGACATCTCCTGGTCGAGAGCCCAACTGCTTTCAAAACATATACATTTATGGGCCTAATCAGAATATTAAATATTTTATACAGCCCATAATTACCTTATTTGAGACAATTCAGATCCATCGACTTTCTTTCCTGGGACACATCTCCTTTTATCCAACAAACCTCTGATTTTTTGGCTAAAGATTAAACATCTGATTAAATTAAAACGATATAACTTTTTTATTTATTTATTCAAATTAGGTTAGTATTTGAGTAGCTGTAGTCAACTCCATATTGGTTCGACGTATTTGAGACGAAAACAGATCCAAAAGAATAACGTTACAAATGTGAATAGTGTGGGATCGTTCATCATATTAGCTGTGTACTTGGAGACTTTGCAATTGTAAAAAATTACAAATAGTTCATCCAATGACTATGATGTGCGGTTATTATTTTGGTATAGCAACGTGACAAGGAGCCACTGAATTATTTATTTATTGACATCAGACTGCACCAAATTTTCAAATTAAGAAAAAAAAAACACGATTCAAATAGATCGGGATCCAAATTTTGAACACATGTCTTCCATCGAGATCGACTGTAGTATTTAATGGGCAAACGTAGTTAATTAATTAATTATCAAAGGAAAAAAAAGACGTTAGGTCTTACAAAAATAAACATGAATTATAAAGTGGAACATCAACCATGTGACGCATTGACTAGGCCAAATTTTGTGCTGCACATTCTTGGTTCGTGAGCTTGGCCTAGCCATTTACATTCACAATCAATCAAGTGTGGAATATAAAACACAAAGGCTTCGGAAATTTTCCCCTAGCCATCATAAAATATTTTTTAGTATGTTTTTTTTTGTATTTCTTATGTTCAGAATTAAAAGTTCATAACCCTTTTTTATCACATAACAATTTCTTTTTATGATTGACTCTGCTTAGAGATGATTAGCTCTTATTTATTTTTATATTCATATATGAATCAACTTGACTAGTATTTAAACAATCGATTAATTCACAGAGGAAAGAGGACGGTGGTGGCCTTGAGAAATTCTAGGACTACTCCCACTTGGTTAATTAGTCGATAAATCTTTATTTAGTTAACACTATTATTATCTTTATATATATACGGATCAGGACTCAAAGGTGAATCATACTCATCTTCTTAATTCAGTTGTAAAGACCTGCAAAAAAAAAAAAAAAATTATCCACCATGAGTGAGATGGTGAAGCTTCCCGGACACCATCATCCTCTACTCACTAAACTATTTTCTTTAAAAATTTGTTTTGAGTGCGATAACCAGATGGATACTTTAAACAGTTACTATTGTCAGATTTGTCACAAGGAGTGGCATAGAAAATGCATTGCGTTAACATCAGAGATCAACCACCCATGTCACCCGAATCATGCGCTCAAGCTTCTCATAGACGGGGCACCCCATTACACTGACGGTAAGTGTCATTTCTGTCGGGAAGATTTGAAAGATGTTGTTTATCATTGTTTTACTTGCAATTTTACCTTGGATATGAGATGTGTGGTATCACCAAAGCAAGTAACGATTGGTGAGTCCAAGTGCCATAACCATCCACTCACCCTCATGGCGAGACAAGTTTCTTTCTTTTGTAATGTTTGTGGTACGCATGGCGAACGTAACCCTTATGTGTGTCTTACATGCTCTTTCATGGTCCATGAAGATTGCATCAATAGACCACACATCATAAACATAAATCGTCATGATCATCGCATTTCCCACACTTATTCTCTTTGTTTTGGGGATAGGATATGTAGAGTTTGTCGTCTGAGTATTGATTGGATCTATGGTGCATATTCTTGCTCGAAATCATGTCCTGATTTTGTGGTACATTCTAAATGCGCAACGAGCCAAGAAGTGTGGGATGGTCAAGAACTCCAAGGAGTACCTGAAGAGGAGGAAGATGAGCCAATGTTCAAAGTGATCGAGGAGAATGTGATTAATCATCAGATGCATCCTTCTCATAATCTAAGACTCATTTCAGATGGTGTTGTTCGTGACGAAGGTGTAAGATGTCAACTATGTGAGGGTTCCGTCTACTCTGCTAAGTTCTATAGCTGCATGGAATGCGACTACGTTCTTCATGAAACATGTACTTCTCTTTCTTATAAGAAACGGCATGGTTTGAGTAGCTCTCGCATTTTACTAAAAAAGGGGGATGAAGATGGTCACTACTTTAAGTGTCGAGCCTGTAATCAATTGTCAACGGGCTACAGGTATGGGTTTTCAGATGGAAACAAACTGGAATTAGATCTGAGATGTGCCGCAGTTGATTGGTCATGTGACCATGAGAGCCATCCCCATACCTTGTTCCTCACAAACTTAGGCAAGGACACTTGTGGAGCTTGTGAAAACAGCAAAGACTATGTGTTGCGTTGTATTGAGTGTAAGTATAACTTGTGTTACAAGTGTGCTACTTACCCAATGAAGATAAAGCACAGGTGCGATGACCATCCTCTAGTGTTGAGCTTTGGCGATAAGGAGCAGCATGGGAGATACTGGTGTACGGTATGCGAAACAAAAGCTGATCCAAAAAAATGGTTTTATGAATGTGAACACTGTGGGATCGTTTGTCATATTCACTGTGTCTTTGGAGACTTTGCAAATGTCAAGCCTGGACTCTTTACTGCAGAAGATGGGAACAAACGTGTAGTGGTTCGCAACAACGCTGTCACACAACCACATTGCCACTATTGTGGCATTCGTTGTCTGTTTCCTTTCATTTATAGGGTTTCTGAGGATTATTTTTGTTCCTATGCTTGCTTGGAACCAAATTCAGAGATTATAGAAGCTTTCAAGGCCGAACGTGATCGTAAGAGGCGACTTGAAATCGAGCAACAAGAGAGAGCAGAAACCGGGCTCCGTCTTAGCCGGGACTATCTTAGAGCACCTCGAAAGAATAGTCTCTTGTAACTTTTTTTTTTTGTTATCTCTCATGTTATTTTTTTATTTTATTTTATTTTGAGATATCCACTATTTTGATACCGATGAAGGTGCTCTTATATATCTTCAATAAAGGTTTTGAGTTTTTCCTTAAACACGAGTTTTATGTGTAGTGTTAAAATTTATTCATATTTTTGTGATTTAATTTTGATAAATAAAGGGATTATTAAAGAGAAAATGATTCTCAAATGCTTATTCAGTCTTGAATCTAGCGAAATCAAGAAGAACTGGAGGAACCAAACAGACTAGTAATTTACTATCGTTTTCGCTCAGTTCATATGTGCGTTAGTGTTTTCATAGCAAATCTAATTGCATGTGTGTAGTATTTACATATTTACATATGTAGCCTTTCACATCTGAACCTAAACCGATTTTTATCATACCAACAAACCAAAAGAGCATATCTTACCTTTTGGTACAATAGTTACCATTCCAGAAGACCACTGCCACCCAAAGGCAGGCACCTGGGTGGGTGAATCAGGGTGATGGATTCTTAAAAGACTGGTAAGTAATTTTATTAAATTGTGCAACTTTATTTAATGGGCCGATGAACTAAGCCCAATAGCTTAGCTCATTACTTTTTACAATTTTTGGAAGTTTTGTTTGTAGTCTTGCGGCCATGTGTTGCTGTTGTGGCCTGGACTTCTGCTTCTGAGCATGACCAAAACCTAAAAATCCTAAACATATCCCTAAAATTTTTACCCTAAATTTAAATAGTTAATTCAAACCTAAAAACTTAAATCATTATTTTATAAAATTAATTTTTATATTTGTTGTATTTTTGGAAACCAAAATTTTTGGTGATATTTATGAAATATTAAAACAATAATGGTATTTTTGGTAACAAAATTTAAAAGTATAGTATTTTGAGAAAATTTTCTATAAAAATATAATTAAACATTAATTATTTTTAATATGCATGGAAACCCCGAAAACCAAATATTTAGAAATAGAAAAGTATGGAAATCTTTGTTTGAACCCGGTCTGACCGACCAAATTAAACTGAAAATTCAAATGCGTCAGGTTGGGTGTCTGATCTGGTTTTAAAATAAATTAAAGTCCGTGGTTTGGTTTTGTCAATGGTTTTCAAATTTCAGGAGAAAAGAAATGCAGGACTTAATTTTTAAGAAAGAGGAAGCGGTCAAAATCAGTGGACGACGACGACTTCTTATCATGTAAACAACATCTCAATCTCCAACATCAAATCCAATTCGGATCAAATGGCTTCTCACTCGTCGACTCTCCTCTCTTCTTCTCCTACCTTTGCTCCCTTCTCCTCTCTTCGTCTCCATCCTTCTCCCAATCTCTCTACTCTCCGCTTTTCCCGTCCAATCAGGAATAAACCCAATCTCGCCTTGCGATGTTCAGTCTCAATCGAGAAAGAAGTCCCCGAAACTGAACGACCTTTTACTTTCCTAAGAGATTCTGATGACGCCACTCAATCTTCTTCTTCAACTTCTTCCGTCAGGGCTCGTTTCGAGACTATGATTAGGGCTGCTCAAGACAGTGTTTGCGAGGCCATTGAAGCTGTTGAAGGTGGTCCTAAGTTCAAAGAAGATGTTTGGTCTCGTCCAGGTGGAGGCGGTGGAATCAGTCGGGTTTTGCAGGATGGTAATGTTTTTGAGAAAGCTGGGGTTAATGTCTCTGTGGTTTATGGTGTTATGCCTCCTGAAGCTTATAGAGCTGCTAAGGGATCAGCTTCCGATCAGAAACCGGGTCCGGTTCCGTTCTTTGCCGCCGGAGTCAGCTCGGTAAAGATCTCTCCTTTCAATTTCACGATTTTGGGTTTTCGTCTTTCATCATTTACGATTTCTGTGTGATTAGGTTTTGCATCCCAAGAACCCTTTTGCCCCAACTCTGCATTTCAATTATCGCTATTTCGAGACTGATGCTCCAAAGGGTAAAAGCTAAATTCTTAGTGAGAATGTAAATTTGTTATCTTTTGTTTGGACAAGATCATTGATTTACCATTTCTCAATGCGTAGATGTTCCTGGAGCTCCGAGGCAATGGTGGTTTGGCGGTGGCACTGATTTCACACCTGCTTACATCTTTGATGAAGATGTCAAGCATTTCCATTCGGTATTAGCTTTATTCCTTGTTCTAAAGGTATGAGCTTTATTATCATGGAGTTGCTCATATATAAACTTATCTTTCTTGTTGTAGATTCAAAAGCAAGCCTGTGACAAATTCGACCCTTCCTTTTATCCCCGATTCAAGAAGTGGTGTGATGATTACTTTTACATCAAGGTGTGTTGTCTTGTGAGATGATCTTAAGCATATTCTGAAATTGAAAGCCTTAATTCTAAAGTTGTGTTTAGGAATATTATCCTAAGCCCGAGAGGGTAGGAACAGCTTCAGACTTTGATAAGCCTATTATTTGTGTGAGGGATTTGAAAAATGTTATAACTCTTTGATTTTGCTTGTAGCACCGTGATGAACGACGAGGACTTGGAGGTATATTTTTTGATGATCTTAATGACTATGATCAGGAAATGCTTCTGTCATTTTCCACTGGTAATGGCCTAATTGTCAAATCCTAAATGTACAAAGAAAGATTATTATAATCCGGTTAGTTTCTTGGTAGACTAATTTGGTTATTGGGATTCACAGAATGTGCAAACTCAGTGGTACCGGCTTATATACCTATAGTAGAGAAAAGGAAAGACACTGAATTTACAGAGCAGCACAAGGCATGGCAACAGTTGCGAAGAGGGCGATATGTCGAATTCAACTTGGTATAATCAGAAACTAGCGTTTCTTTCAGTTTTCACTCTCATCTCTTCACTCCTTAGTTATGAACCTTGTTCTCTAATGTATGTGTAATGATGGAAAGGTATATGATCGTGGAACGACGTTTGGTCTGAAGACAGGAGGACGGATAGAGAGCATTCTCGTCTCTCTTCCGCTTTCAGCAAGATGGGAATATGACCATGTAAGTTCTTTTCCCATGTGTGAAGACACACCAAGTCTTAATTCATTAGAATATGACAATGTAGTAACGGTGTTTGTGAGTACAGAAACCAGAAGAGGGGACTGAAGAGTGGAAGCTATTGGATGCTTGTATCAACCCAAAGGAGTGGATTTAGCCTTGTTTCATTGAGAACGAGTGAGTTTGTTTCCATTGTTTCTTGTAAGTTTTGAGCAGCTTTAGAGGATTAGATTACTGAAGAGATGGAGAAAGAGAGTGTGCAAGGTCATAACATAATCTAGTCTTGTGGTGTGCATGTTAGAATGCGTCTGAAACGCTGTCGTTTCGTTTATTTCTTTGCAGTGGTAACGAATACAAAACTTGAACTTAGAGCCATGTTAAAGGTTAAAAAACTTAGAAACTTACCAATGCAGATATTTTCACAAGTGACATGCAGACTCCAATCCAAATCTTGACGAACTAAAAAAAAAGAAAACAAAATCCATGCGATTCAAACACTTTTAGCTGTAAAAATTTCCTCTCTTATTTGACAATTAATTTCTGACTTTTTTAACAGATTTTCTATACAAAAAAAAAATAAATACAATGAATCTATGTTACTAAAACTTAAGTAAAAAACTAAAAACCCTTTTTTTACTCGACAAATATTCATTTAACTAGTGAATTATGAATACAACAACTCCACCTCTTGTTTATCGATCTCGACAAAATTCTGAAATTGTGTTGGTACACACAATTGCTTATCCAAGAATCAAAAGATGCAAACGTAAGAATTGGATGACCTACTACGCTATTGTCTATCGTTGGCAATGTCTAAACAGACTTAACTGTGTTAAAATCTTCGGTAACTATTTTTCACTATTAAAATTTATGACGTTTACAATGGTTTTACTTTTATAGTGTTAAGTCTTACAAGCAACAAAACTAATGCTGAAAACTAATATAAATTTGGAATTTTAATGAGCTTAACGCCTGTTAATAAATACGTTAATCTATAAATAGTGTGAAATTTTAACACCAGTAATGTTAAACAATAAACACTATTCTTAGCCAATATGAGTCACTATTAACATCCTTAAAAAGAAAAAAATAGATTCACTTCATTTTTTTCTTTATTGTTTTTGTCTCATTCTTTATTACACTAAGCATGAAAAGTTTGGCAAAGAGTTTATCGACCGTTGCAGAAATACCTTTTGCGTGTTGCGCTCGCCACGGCCCACATGGCGTGGGGCCCATTAAGATAATTTTCTTATAATATAATTCCCAAACTACCCCTGTCATAACTCCATGTATAAATATCGACTAAACGGGTACCTATAAGGCTATAAAGCATTTAAAAATTAAAAAAAAAAATTTATAGGAGGAAATCAGTGTATAATATTCTTTTTGTTTTTTTCAATAATTTTTTTGTATAAGAATCGTTAATTTAAGAAATAAATAATTCGTTTGATAGAACGAAATCTGCAAATCCAAAATCCTTAGATATAGAGGGGGTGAAAACGTAATTTAAAGTTTATGCTGCCATGTCATCCGCCGCTTTATCTCCAGGGGTATCTCCGTAAATTGCCAACAAAGCTTCGGTTTCCTTAAATACCACACGTGGCGACATGTTATTGGCTACAGAGTGATATTAATGATAAAAGGCCACTAAAAGAGAATACATGAGTCCTTAAAAATTGCTCTGCGACTACAACAACGAGAAGGCGGAGAAGAAGAAAGAGGAAGAAAAGTGAAGAGAAACAGCGTCGTTTTCTAGCCCCTGTCTTGGTTCGTCACCGAGGTTAGTAATTTTACGAGTCTCTGCTTTTTCTTGCTGTTGTGGATGCTTTATTATGTTTAATTTTAACAAAGGTAACTAAAGAATCTGTGTGTTTTGTATTTTGAGTGGAGAAAGCTTTCAAGAAGAGTGAAAGATGGTGATGGAGTCATCAAAATGGTGGTGGATTGGTAATCACAACACAACTAATTTCTCTCCTTGGCTTCATTCTACTCTCTCTGGTAATATTTCTCTTTCTGGTTTTTGTTTTCTTCAAAAAAATAAAACTCTGCTTCTGATTTGGTTCTGCTAAATTGCTAATTTCAAATTCGAAGTGTTGATTTTTGGTTATGCTTGTCTATGGCTTTCAAAGGTATTGTCTTTTGCTTATTAAACTTACTATTCACTAAGCTTTGATGGAGAAGATGATCCTCTTTTGGTATTTTATCTTTCTTTATGACTTTTCTGAGACAGTTAAGTAAAAAAATTAATTTCGTTGAGATTTTTCATGGTAAATTCTGGTTCTGCTAATGTCAAAATCCAAGTGTTGATTTTTGTCTATGGTCTCTGGTTTATGAATCTTTGGTTCTCTCAAAGGTATTACCTTTATTTCAGTTTTCCTGTTGAAATTGGGTTATAACAGTCCTTAAACTTTGTTGGAGAAGATGATTCTCTTTTAGTATCTTATCTTTGGTTTTGATTATCTGAGAGTAAAAAGTAGTGCCATAAGTGTTTAATTTCATTGAGATTTGATACGGTGAATTTTGATTTTGTGATTGAAGAATTGGATGAAAAGACAAAGGAAATGCTGAGAGTGATTGATGAGGATGCGGATTCTTTCGCCGCACGAGCTGAGATGTATTATAAGAGAAGGCCTGAGCTTATAGCTATGGTGGAAGAATTCTACCGTTCACATCGCTCGTTGGCCGAGAGGTACGACTTGTTGAGACCTTCTTCTGTTCACAAACATGGCTCAGAGAGTCATGAGAAATCATCAACCTGTGATGTGTCTTCTTGGTCTGAGGCTTGTGAGACTCATGAGGAGTATGCAGAGTCCGAAGTAGATAACTGTGAAAGCAAATGGGTTGATGAAGGGGAAACCGATGGCATTGTCGAGGAAGTGGAGTCATCCCAAGTCGATTATGGTGAAGATAATGGAAACTATGAGATGATGAAGGAAGAGACAGAGAGGCTGAGAGGGGAGAATAGGATTTACAGTGAAATGGTGAGAGAGAAAAATGAAGAAAAGAGAGAAGCTATAAGACAGATGAGTGTAGCAATTCAAATGCTTAAAGAAGAGAATTCAGAGCTCAAGAAATGTGCTTCTGCTGTTGTTGGAAGGCGTAATAAGGAATGTTGTGATTCTCAGAGGAAGCAGCAAACGTGGAAGCCATTTGAGTTTAAGAAAATTAAGCTTGAAGGGTTTTGGGGGAAAGTAGTAGGCAATTGGGTCCTTCCAAACACAGATTCTACTTCCAGAGAGATCGTGACTCTTGGGGAAAACTGAGAGCTCTGTGTGATCAAGAACAGAAACTGAAGAACTTTTTCTAAACAACTTTGTACTCTATGTCAGGTAGGGTATACTCAAGTAGGTAGTGTAAGATTTCATAGGATTATAGTTCATCGATGTTTGTTTTACATTTTCTGTATTACTGTTTTTATTTACATAGTTGTTCTTTCTTTCTAAATCAATTTTTTTGTTCTTTATTTCTGTCTTTTTTTTTTGTGTACTAAATGGTTGAAATAAAGTTGTTTTTACGTTTTGTCCATTAACATAGAAGACACGCAAAGAAATTGCACGTGTTTCATCCTTGAATTTGATAACATGCAAAAATAAAATAAAAACATCACCTCAAATTGGGTCCACATTTCAAAGAGAAATGCTTATGAACAAGATATGAAGGTATGTGACTCGGATGTGTAATAGTATGTAGCACAGTAGCAGTGTCGTTATTATTTGCAATATTTGTATGTTATCTGTCTATTTGATAATGTTCTTTTCTGTGAATTTTACCAACTTTCAAAATTTGAATACCTTTAACATTAAAACCAAACAAAAAATGTTCTTTTGTGTGTAAAGAATCATGAAGTTTTGTCGAAGATAGATATGATGAGTCTGACCTTGTAGAACAAGAAAAAACGAGCAATATGAAGATTCAAACAGAATCCAACTTGAGCTTCTGACTTTGGACTATGAGAATAAGAGTTTTTTTTCTCGGAATATAACGCCGTTTACCAATATTTTTAAAACATTAAATCAAATTGAAATGTCAGAGACTCGTGAGATGCAGAATCCAACCTTTTTTTCTTTCTTTCAATTAGCACGTTATCTCGATTGGATATAGATCTAACAATATAGTATATTTTAGTTTAATAGTGAATACTTGATTGACATGTCAAACAATTTTATCATATAAGTTTTAAGTATTTATTTTGTTGGTTTTACTGACTTCTTAATGAACAAATAAATACAAAAAAATATCATTTACTTATAGCGTAGATTCTCTTAGACGTTTTCATGCTGAAATGGTTGGTTTTTTTTTTTTTTCTCTTAATGACTCATTCAAACAAATCCACTTTAAAGTCCATACTAATTGAGCGGCGAGTCCACGAGTGTCATATTTCTTACATGGGACACCTTTAGCGTTTATCGATGACTAATTCACAAACATGCACATAAACAGAAAACATGTGGTGTCAAAACGTAAAGATGAATAAAGTCAGCGGTCTTTTTTTTTTGGGTGAAAATTTGATGTTATCATAAGATATTATTAATTACATCAAGTAGCAGACAATTAGAGTATCAGCAGTGGAGCATATATTATTTTAACATTTTAAATCGGTTTTTTTTCCGTTGTTGGCTTGGCCGTTGGCGAATGCAGGACAGTCTGTCATCTTTATGTTTTTACTTTTTACCATCAGTCTTCTTTAAATTTACGACTCGACCCTTATTTCACGTTTGCCCATTTTACCCTTGCATTTCGTATTGTTTCTCGTTGTCACCGAAAATGACCTCTCGTTATGGATATAAAATTCCACGGTCAACTCGTATCCGTATAGTCGTATTTTATTTTCATTTTCTAAACCAGATCTAAAAGTATTTCTCGATTTAGTTACTTTCAATTAGAAATCTATAATTGGTTCGTTGGATTCTCAGGGTTCTTCAATTTGAAAAGTTTTCTCTTTTGGAGTCTTTTTTCTATTTGTCTGATAAAATTATTATTTGGTTCAGCTCAACAAAACTTTAATTCGGTTTAGCTTCAGTAAAATACAACTAAAGTTATCTATTCTAATAATAATTTCACTAAAATAACTACATTTATATTATAGATATAAATTTTGATAATTTTCTACTTGTTTCAAATCGGTTTAATCAGTTTTTATACTAGTTCGATTTTAATTTAGTTTGTTTGGTGTGGAAAACAATAAGTTGTTTATATTCAGTTTTAGTTAAAAATTACAGTTTGGATTTGGAATTGTTTTTTTTGTTAGATTGTAATTTTGCAACCATAATTTAAACTCTAGAATACACTGTTGTCATAATTCCAACCATAACTTGTCTAACATAAAAAAAAAACTATATATATTGTCTAAAGTATTATTATAATGAAAGAATTTAGCCTTTCCAACTGCTCAAGTACAGAAGAATTTTTTTTTTCTTTTCGTGTTTGTATGTTTGATTTGGACCTCTAAACGAACCAATTTTTGTATTTTTATAAACATTTCAAAATATAGAGAATTAACATTTTAACATTTTTTAGTCGTCAACGATTAAGTATCAGGTGGGACAGAAACAAAAGATTAGGATAAAAGGTCACTATTTTATCGAAGGATACTCAACATAGAAAAAAACTTACGTTTCTTTATACAACCCGACAAAAAAAAAATCGAGAAGAGAACAAAAAGTTCGTCGAAACATAAACAATATATTGAATTTGAATGCAGAAGAAGACTGAAAAATTGCCAGCTATTTAAACATAAACAAAAAAAAATTGCCAGCTTATTCACACATTCAAGTATTAAAATAAGTAGATAAAAGGAAGGGTAATTTCGTAAATTCATGCATTACAATCCCATAATCAGACAAATGTTCCCTGGCATCCTACAAGATCCACCTTCTGGTTTGAACAGCTGTTCAATGGCACTATCGTAATTTAGTAGTAACAACGAGGCCATATTTAGTCAGTATTTTAATTTAACCCAACCTTGCCCATCAATAAGTTTCCCCATTTTTCATTCGTAATTTTTTTTTTTCAAAAGAAGGTAAATAAATAAATATTCAGGAAGAAAGAATAAGCCTGTAGAGAGAGAAGAAGAAGAAGGAAGAAGAAGTCAAGAGAAAGAACAATGGCGGAGGAGACGATGGAGAACGAAGAGAGGGTGAAGCTGTTCGTCGGACAAGTTCCGAAGCAGATGACGGAGACTCAGCTCCTCACATTGTTTCGAGAATTCTCCATCGTCAATGAAGTCAACATCATTAAGGAAAAGACAACTCGAGCTTCCCGAGGTTTTTTTCTTTCTTTTCTTTTCAGTTTCCTCTGTTTTCTCCGTCTTCCTCGTTTAATTGTTAAAGATTGTTTTTTTTCTTTTTTTCTTTATAAGTTGTCTCTGTTAATATCTGTTTTGAAAATACTTGGAGAGGGGTTTTTGATTCGTGTGATTTCGTCTTGATTTTTTGAATTCTAAAAACCCTAATTTTCTCAAAATTCTCTATGCCTCCTCTGTTTTCTCCGCCGTCCTCGTTTAATTCAAACTCTTTTTTCTTTTTTTTTTGAATTGGGAGTTTCCCATGTTTTTGATTGCGCGTGATTTCGTCTTTGATTTTATGTTGAATTCTGAAAGCATTAATTTCTGCTGGAATTTTAGGATGTTGTTTTGTGACTTGTCCTTCAAGGGAAGAAGCAGACAAGGTGGTCAATGGTTGTCATAACAAGAAAACATTGCCTGGGGTAAGGTCTTTTTTTTTTTTTTTTTTT
>VBRH01000037.1:81702-91789 GCA_014578085.1 Cardamine resedifolia | reverse complement strand
TTTTTTTTTTTTTTTGTTAGTAAATATCTCAAAATAAATATGAGAAAGATGAAAAAGCTATAACATTTTAGATGGTGAAAAAAAATATAAAAATGGTAAGGTTATTATACCAACTGTATAAATTTTACAAAGGTAGCTGGCAAATGGTCCTTCCATTCCGTGGGCGTAAAGAAAGATAACTGGTAAAAGTTGGACAACGCATCGGCAATTTATTTTAAAAACAACAGAAAAAAAGTAAACATGGTAAAAACAAAAAAAAACAGAGACATATGTTATATTACTCAAAATTTTTACTTTTTAATCAATTGGTTTTCACAAACTTGTTGGTTTGCATGTAAAAAATGAGAAATTGTATGAATCGAGGCAAAAATGAAACAAGAGCTTGGACCACAAGTCTAAACAACACACATGCACAAGATGGTCAACATTTATAACACTTTAGCCAAATTTTAACACTTTGCTCACTACATACGCAAACAACAAAATAGCTCGATACCTGTACAATCTTTTGCCTTTTGGTTAATTGTAAATTCTTCTTTAGTTTTGATGTTACATAGTTTCTCATAAGTGTCACTACTTTACACTTTTCTGATAATAATTAAATCATAGTCGTGAATTGTATAATGCGTTTCAAATAATAATTTCGCTACTCATTCATAAACTATTTATACCAACCATACATAAATATTAATATTTTAAATTACTAGAAAATTATTTAGTAACTCATTCTAAGAGAAAAGAAATTTGGCTTTGCAAGAAAGCTAAATCAGTAAGTTCCAATCACAAAGAACAAAAGAAAAAGTCTAACCCTAGAAAGAATAAGATGGTCCCACCACGAGACAATTAACACACTCATTTTGGGGCTCTGTGTTTGTTTGGTGTGTTGTCGAATCCTCTCAGCAAAGAAGGTAAAATCACTACTAACCGATCTAAGATTTGCTTTGACTTTTAAAAATCACTAATCTAAACGTGACGAAGAGTGATAAGATAAATGATGGCTAGAGAACAAAGTTTGGTTATTGTTACACGCCTCCATGCCTTCAATTTATGTTTCATTAGGGTCTCTTTCACTTCACATAAGTGATCTCTATAAACACATGGCTTCACATATTGATTCCACTTATAAACAATCTATGATTATTGTTTCTGCATCTTCTTTTTATTTCATTCCTAGTTCGTAGTTCGGACATTATATTAAATACATACCTAACGACATGCCAATCCATTCTCAATCTATTGTCACAATCATGTCCTACAAGCCCTATAGAAATGGCTAATAATGTGGATAAAAGAGACCATGTACGTAAATTATTCATAATTCAAACAAATCATGGCTGATCAATCCACACATAATCAATCAAATCTCCTCAAGTGCTAATAATACCCTTTTGCTTTACGGCTTAAACCAAAACCAATCATGAACCCACTAGAGTAGATCAGATTCAGAATGATGATGATTAGAATTCTAAGTCATGATGGTCATAACAAAAACTCAAAAGAACAAAGAAAAATGGCTGCAAAGCTTAGTTCTCGAACATGAGATGCAAACATCATCGAGGAACAGATCCTAGTTTTCGAGAATCAGATTTAAAAGCATCGGGCAATATACAACCAAAACCAGCAGCAGATCAGCCCTCACAAGGGGAAAGATGTAAACCATCTACAAAACCTGTGTCACATTTAACCAACGAGTTCTTGAACTTGGCTCACAAAATTCATGCGAAAGAACATAACGATCTCCAATATCACTGTATCAAAATCACCATACATATGTATATGAATATTTCTAGTTATAAACTTATAATTCAGTTTTTACTCAATCAAGAGTCTAAACAAGATGGGATATCTGGCGAAGGATAGTGTTGCTGAACCTCACCAATCAATATATAGAATACAACAACAACGATAATTACTACAGAGGAGTGTTGGTTTCATCGTTTGTTCACTCTTTGAACATTTGCAAAATCGAGAAGAGCATCGGTCTAATTTATATCCACTTGAGGAATTGTACCTCCAGCTTGGAGGATCTGTTGCTCTAGCTGCAAAGGACATTACATGATGGAAGTAGAACTATGAGAAGTAGCAAATGGCGCAATATTGAGAAGGATTTTTATAAGCAGAACATGTAGGTTTCCGCAAATTTTAAAACTCACTTTAAACAGATCCTGAAGTTTAGTCTTTAGCATCTTATATTCATAATCCACCTGCTGCAAACACCTTAAACACCTGTATCCGACAACATTATCAATTTATCATAATTAGCATTTTGCATCAACAAGCTAAACTATACTTGGGAGATTTTATACAGCACTCACCCTTCACGGTTCTGAGCATCACAACATTCCTTGAAAGATATACACACATTTTTTACCCTCCTTGCACCAACACTGTGTAGAAAGCAGAGATTGAGGGATTAAATTTAAATCAATGTGGGTTTGGTCTCTTAAGACTAGATAAGTTTTCTGAAGAAGAGTCCACAGCGTCCTAAAAAAAAGACTACGATCATTCTGGTATATACCTTGAGCTACTACCCTTGAGTTGATGCACCCCTGAATCTACTTGTTTGAAATCCACATTTTCTGGCCGCTCCCTGATGCGATAATAAACTCATAAAATGCTGTCATTCATGCAACGAAAACACTTGAAAAATGAAGGATGATTAGAGACAAAGTCCGAGAAACGTATAGAGAAGTGGCAAAACTTACAGAGAGGTAGACATGTTATTAATAAGCTTGGCACAGTCGTCAAAGAACAGAGAGACAACTTCAGCTACAAAATCAGGTGTGGCTTCATCTTGCAACTTTCTCAACTCAGAGAACTGGTTATCCAGAAATCCCTTCAAAAACCAGATGAACATTTATCATCTTCAAATGTGTGCCTTAAAGCTTATCTAACACCAGAAACTTTTTCTATAAACCAATTCTAAACTCCAGAAAAGGCTTCACAAAAGAAACCATAAATCTAAATCCAAAATCATAAACGAACATATGGTAAAGGCGAAATCTAAAAGGTTAATAATCACATCCAAAAGTTTCGACTCGAGATTCCACCCAATTAAGAAAAAAAGCAAACTTTTTTTTTTTGACAAGAAAAACAAGAAAGTTGAGTTAAATCCAAGAGCAAGCACGAACCTGTTGATAAAGAGAAATGATGTAGTCTTGAAATTGTCTCTGCAACTGAGCAGCAACGATGGTGTTCATGGCTAAGTGAAGAAGGTAAGAGCTGTTCAAATTTACAACTCCGATAGATCTAAATTAGAGTCAACAGCGAAAAGACAAAAGAAGAAACTTTCAACTTGGGATTGAACTAATAAGAGATTCGAAAAGACAAAATTGGAGACGACGACATTACCGACGAATATAATTGCAGCGACAGCTGAATCTGATCGGAGCGAGCGTCAAAGCTATTCCACGATCCGTTGACTTAATTTGATTTTCAAACTAAAATGACTCTTACTATTCATCCTACACTCACAAGTCACATGACCCTCCCAAATTTACATTTTTTTTTCATATATACTTATTAATTTAAAAGATTAATCCAAATCAACCGAACCAACCCAAATTACTAAATTTCACCATGCTTGTTTGATGATACGACAAATAAATAACCAAATTATATGCTACCTGCGACCTATCTCTCACCTAAACCAAACCGGTTTAACTAATTGATATCTTTCTACAAATTAAGTCTCTCCCCTTCTTCCTCATGGGTATTGGTGTAAAATCAAAACCATTGCATTTAAATTCATCAATATGGATTCTTGTATCCAAGAACTTCATTTCTCTCACCTCCATATCCCAGTCACCATCAACCACAAAACTTATGTACATCCTTCTAGTCCAACACCTGCAAATCAATCTCCTCACCATTGTCTCTATCTATCAAATCTAGACGATATAGTCGGAGCACGAGTCTTCACTCCCTCCGTTTATTTCTATCCATCTTCCAATAATCAACCCAATAATCAAGAATCTTTGCGACTTAAACGGCTTCAAGATGCTCTTAGTCAGGTTTTAGTTCCGTATTATCCACTCTCCGGTAGGTTAAGGGAAGTGGAAAATGGGAAACTTGAAGTTTTCTTTGGAGATGAGCAAGGTGCGTTATTGGTGTCGGCCAATTCTTCAGTGGCTTTAGCTGATCTTGGAGATCTTACAGTGCCAAACCCAGCTTGGTTACCATTAATCTTTCAAGACCCAGAAGAAGAAGCTTACAAAATCCTTGATATGCCGTTACTTATAGCACAAGTAACGTTTTTCACCTGTGGTGGATTTAGCCTTGGGATTAGACTCTGCCATTGCATCTGTGATGGTTTTGGAGCTATGCAGTTTCTTGGCTCCTGGGCAGCTACCGCAAAAACCGGGAAATTGATTACAGATCCAGAGCCGGTTTGGGATAGAGAGGCTTTCAAACCAAGAAACCCTCCAATGGTGAAATACCCACACCATGAGTATCTTCCAATTGAAGAAAGATCGAATTTGACGAACTCTTTATGGGAGACGAAGCCGTTGCAGAAATGTTACAGGATAAGCAAGGAGTTCCAGTGTCGTATTAAAAGCATTGCTCAAAGACAAGACTCGAGCTTAGTTTGCAGCACGTTTGATGCAATGGCTGCACATATATGGAGATCATGGGTCAAAGCACTTGATGTGAAGCCACTGGACTACAATCTCAGGCTCACGTTTTCGGTCAACGTAAGAACAAAACTCGAAATCCTAACGTTACGAAAAGGGTTTTACGGCAATGTGGTGTGTTTGGCTTGTGCTATGAGCAGTGTCGACAGTCTTGTCAACGATCCTCTCTCAAAGACAACACGTTTGGTTCAGGAGGCAAGAGTTAGGGTTTCCGAGGATTACTTGCGGTCTATGGTGGATTACGTGGAGGTAAAGAGGCCAACGAAGCTAGAGTTTGGTGGGAAACTAATGATAACGCAGTGGACCCGGTTTGAAATGTATGAGACTGCAGATTTCGGATGGGGTAGACCGGTTTATGCAGGACCAATTGACTTGAGACCTACGCCACAAGTTTGTGTAATGTTGCCTCAAGGAGGAGCTAAGTCTGGTAATGACCAAAGCATGGTGGTTTGCCTTTGCTTGCCTCCTTCTGCTGTTCATAATTTCACTCGGATTCTATCTTCAAATGATTATTCATAAATAAGTCAATGATCTGACACAAAAGTCATATTAAAACGTCTATCACATAATTATCACATGATTTAGTATTTACTTAAAATTATCTCTCTCATGATTATAATTAAGCAATCCTTGCAATAATAACAGTTGATTTTATTCCAACAACTATAAATATTCAAAAACATATCCCCAAGTAAACGTAAGTCACAGACCCACAGAACAAATCACCAGAGAACAAGTCTGAATTCATCAGAATCACTTCAAAAACATAAGGAGAAACAAAGAGAAACAGAGAACACTGGAGAAGTTTTAGGCCAAAGTGTTGATGATCTCCACGTAGATCAAACTGTACAAAGACTAGGGCTCACTAGAAGGGATTAAAAACAACATGGAAACCTCAAATTCGAAAATTTTCATTCTTTCTCTTTTCCATTTAAGGTGAAAACCACGCCCCAACGACACCCCATATTTACCAAACTCCCATCTATAAAAATGTACATAATTTTTGGCGTATTTGCGTAACCCATATTGTATATAAAAGAAAAAAAGGGACAGAGATATTATTACCACCAACTCGGAGGAAATCTTTATATATATATATATATATATAGTTATATACAAACTCCAGAAGCCTTCAGGACTTTTGACAACTATTTACCTGTTCAAACACGAGAATAGCATGGGAGCAAAGAGATCAGCCTTTTTCATTACTCGCTTAGACAATAAAACATCATAAAGGTATATGGAGGATTCACCATAGAGAGACTCGAGGGCGTGATTGTGGTTCCGAGAGATTTAATCGCCTACAAAGGAAACCATACCACATACCATTTCATCTTCTTGTAGTTTCTCTGTGTTGTTGTTGTTGACGTTTAGATGATGACCATTAGTAACTTCAACTGACTTCTTTTTCAGGTGTTCTTCTTTTGGATCTGCTACTGCTTTACAGTGCTCTTCACGCAAAGCAAAACCAAAGTTCATAGGAGGTTTTCCTATAGAGAGCTTCTGTTCATTGACAGTGATATCAGTGTGAATAGGTGGTGTGGTAAAACCATTTCTGATCCGGGTTTCTTTGAGTGTAGAGAGGTTGGCTGTTACGGGTTTATCAATCCACCCATTTGTGTTGCTCTTCTCTATTTCCTTGTAGATCCCATTTACTGTTGGGTACAGGGTTAAAGAAGACTTGAATGAGTTGCTCATATGATTCGGATCATTGAGATTCTCCATCTGTTTTGATGAACCTATTACCATTAAACCAAAGGGTTACTCGCACATGGCTTGAAAGAAAATCAAAGCTTACTTTAATCTCTTCCCTCAGGAATATTATATCTATAGAACTGATAAACAAATTCACTGATAATTACTAAGTAAAGGAATAATAATTTACCCTCTTCAGAACTTTCAGCAGACTCGACTGATCCTGGCTTAGAGTGACAGTTGATTATATCTTGGCATATCTTTCCGTTTACTTGATGAGATCCCGGTGCAGATGTGTTATAACATTTCATTGAAAACCTATATCAAACGTTCCATGATTCAAAGCATAAGATATACAGACCAAAGAAAACTTCTGCGGATATAAAAGAGAATATTTGGAAAAGAGAATGCACATGCTGTAAATAAACAATCACACTTAAGAATTCTTGTCCAACTAGAAACTTTCGTCAAAGAAATGCATAATACAAGAGGAGGACAGTGAGATACACAGTAAAAAAATTTCCAACATTTTGGGTTACCTGTCTTCCAATGTTGCTTTGGTGCTGTGGAAATGGTTAAAAACAGGAAGCAGCTTTTTCTGTTTTATTTCAAGTTCATGGGCCGGGACCTTTTCTATCTCAAACTCTCCACCAGTGGAACTATTATCTCTTGGAGAGTCCATCACATGAAAAGAAATCTAGCACCACATTAAGAAAGTAAAAATCAAGAGACAAGTACAGCTATAAGAAAGAAGGGAGAGTTTTTGACAAAAAAAAATACCTTCGGATTTTGCCACACTGGTAGCATCCCTGAGGTAACCTTTACCTCAAAGTTAGAAAGATAGCAATGGGATCTTTCAGGGGCCTTCTCAGAACATGTTTCCAGATATTTATCTTCACCAAAATGGCTGCTGTTGTCAAGGGAAAGAGGACATGCATCCTCATGGCTTGGCAAGTTATTTGACACAGTCTCTAAATCGTATTGCTTTTCAGTGATACTTTTGGGAAGTCGTTCCTCTGTTTCCAGCCAGTCAGACCTTCTACATACATCCCACCACTGAATAGGCTCAACTTTGACCCTCAAGTCATCCTCCTGAACTTGAACATGTGATATTCTTTGCACTCTTGAACCACTTTCAGGTAATTCTGTGAAAACTGATGGCAGAAGTTCATGCTGCACCACATGGCCTGATGGAGTATAGACTAAGATATGCTCCAACGAGTTAGTCCGGGAGTTCTGTTGAAGGTCATTAGTAACGGATTTATGAAAAACAGCAGCCACAGCACCCGATGGTACAAAAACTTTTCCAGTTGCAGCGGTGGCAGCATTGCTTACTGTGTTAAGCCACCCAAAACTGCTATACTTTATTCTGCTTACTACAGAAAGGGTAACAGCTGGTGGTGGCGATAAAGACTGCAGACTATTTGACAACGATTGAGTAAACCACCATGCCAAGGATGAAGCTGGAAGTCGGGCAGGCTCCTCACCCTCGCAAGGTTGAAACGCGGTGTCGATGCCAGATGGGTTTAAAACAAAAATATGGCAAGTACCCTTGGATGAAATAATAGCCACCCACTGACTGTGCTGACTAAAGCAAATGTCCTGGACAATCTGTTAAAAAGAGCAAAAAAATCCAATCAAGAAAAGAGAATATTAAAAAGAAAAGGACATATGTCAACTTAAAAGTATACTAACAGCCGAAGTGATCCCTCTATGCAGCTTGTAGAGATGTACATGAGAAGATTCCCACTCATAACTTAGGTCACCAGGTGCACTATGTGAACGAGATGGCATGATCTGAAAGACATTGATATTGTTCCCACACACTGAAGCAGTAACCAATAGAGTTCCACTAGGATCAAAACAGAGTGCCGAGATAGGACTCGTATGAGCCTTGAACTGTGATATTACAGCTCCAGAAACAAGATCTTTAACAGCAACCTGTTGGACGAACATTCAAATCCTATCACAATCTGGCAATAAAACAACACTAGCAAAAGAACAAAGCTCGAAGCAAGTGACTATGATTAAGATCTTAGATTCAGGAACCCAACCCAGGTAAAGTGGAATTGTGCTTTGAAATATAGCTGCCATGCCTTAGTAACGACTGCTAGACGACTCTAGTGCAAGACAATAGAATGACTCAAGAATTGATCACAATGTTCAGATCCAGAATAACACTAACCATTCCAGCATTCTCTGCATCTGATCCAGCAACCCCACCAACTTTCCAGATTGAATTTGGTGATGCTGGAGAAGTAGATCCATCAGGGAGCATATCTTGGTAGTATTTTGACAATGTTCTGTATCCCATGTCCCCCAGGTTGAGTAATCCATTGGCTAACTGCTTGCTAGACTCCATGGCATAACGGGCCATCAAACTGCTTCCACCTGTTGACGTACTTGGACTGACATTGGGTGAAGAAATAAAATTCTGTGGGCTTAAGCGCCCTGTTTTCATGGTCATGGAACTTTTGGACGCATATGCAAGCCACCTTGGACCTACAGCCATCGGACCATACCCAACATTAACCCTGGTTGTCCCTTGTCTCACTGGCTGAGGAACAGGATAGGTGAGAACACTGAACTTATTTTCCAGAGTAAGTGCGTCAAAGCAATATACCTGCACAAACCAAATGGAAACCATAAATGTAAGACATAAGAACAAAAGATAAATCTGTTACACTGAAGTATAGCTTTATACCATCATATAAAAACTACCCTCAATACAAGCATGGTTCATTTGGTCTCAAGACCAAATACCAAACACTTACCTTCTCAGTCAAATAAGATAAACGTACTATTGGTATGGAAAAACTTTATCATAATACTCACTTGAGTTGCAAGGCCAACGGCGACTACTCGGGAGCTGCATCTAATCATGCAAACAGATGAGCGAAATCTCAGGACATATACATAACTGTGGGACCTAAGGGAGTAAAAGCGAACAGTGGTAGGATAATTGATGACATCTCCGGATTTAGAGTCTGATTTACCATCTCTTGCTAATGAACCCAAACCAGTGCCATTTGCGTCATCCCCAGCAACAACCAGCAAAAGAGGGTGTGAGTTCCCAAAACCCTCATGATCACCATACCTCGCAGGTAATGGCTGCATCTGTAAGAATGAAACTGGGCCACCTCGTTTAGAGACCAGTTCATTAAAATTAGAGGCATCCTCAACATCAAAGACTTGAAAGCCATTCTGATAACCGAGTAAGAGAACATGTCTGATGACATGTCGACCCAGTTCAAGAATGCCAAAGCCAGCCCATGTTACCTGCTCATGAAAGCAAAACTCAGATGTTTGTGTACATAGTAGTCCCTCTGAAAGGGCGAAGTTTATATAGCAAGAGAAGCATACCATACTAAGTAGATGAGAGATGCACAGAAAGAATAATAGAGAATTAGCTGAGACGAAAGCCATACAAGTATCTAACTTTCTAACCTAGAATTGAAAATATAGCAAACCCAATTTCACTGAGTGCCAACAAGAAAAAAAAACTAGACACCTAAATCAGCAATTTACCAACCACAACTAACATTACTCAACACATAATTTGAAATCAGAAAGAAGCACTTGCAATTTGTTACTCAGCCTATATATCTCAATCCTTTCCAGACACGGCAACTAAAGCTAGGATACGAGATGAAATAACCCACCAACCATTATTCCACTAATGGTTCCAAACAGGAAACAATCCCAAATACGTCCTAGCTTTTAAATGATATAGCAAAATAGCAAAAAAAAAAAAAAAA
>VBRH01000037.1:46672-79892 GCA_014578085.1 Cardamine resedifolia | reverse complement strand
AAAAAAAAAAAAAAAAAAATCAATAAAGAAGCAGTAAATGCATATACACACAAATAATCAATAAAAATGGCACTAAAGCAGATCTTGAGCTTCACCTCAATTTACACTCTCGCTTCATTTGGGTGCTTTGTGTGCATACACCAACTTTTTTCAAGCTGGAATGAGTTACTTCGAGGCCTCCATTTTCAGACCAAAGGCTATATGTATATTATGTTACTTGCTGTTGTTGTCTGCTGGCATATTCCTTCTCCAGGAACCCAAATATCATCTTCAGCCGATCCTGTAGATTTACAAGGATGTTCTTTGTCACCCTTTTCTGATGTCTAGTGCTCTTTAGCCATTCAATCCCAAAGTACACTCGCACATATGTTGTCTTTGGTTTTGACGCCAATTCTTCCATCTGGTATCTAAGATGGAGATTGAAATAGTCACCCAGTGGAACTCCATGGAGAGTCATGACCTCTTCAACAAGCCACCCATTCTTATCTGCCACTAGGGACTTTTGCTGTGTACTTGTTACTTCTCCTCTATAACGTGATATCCGCTTATCTCTGTAGTATGTCTGCCTCTCATACACATCAGGCTTCTCTGACTCCCATGGGCTGCATGAATAGCTCTGACAACCCGCTCTCTCCATTGCCTTACGATCCACTTCACCCCCACCAAACAACTCCATAAAGAAACTTACCTAGAGTTATAATGATGCGTTAAGACAACTTCAAAACTCAGCATATACATTCTTGCCAAAAGCTTGATAGCTCCTTATACCATATTTTTCACCCACACTTGCTTTACAATGAAAAGAGAAGAACTCACCGGAACAGGAAGAGTCAAAGAGAAGACCTCGGAGAATCGCACGTCATCAACACCCAAAAACAAACCACTCTCTTCACTTTGGAGTTTCTCCTCTGATTCCTCTTCAACAGCTTGCACTTTCTGCTCTGGAGTCAAGGATTTTGCTTTCCACAGAGCCATTATTGTCCTATAGGCACAAAACAAGTCACAAGTCTATATCTTATCATAATACTTGTTCACTTCTACTACAGGTGCAGCTCTTGATAGTTAGTCAATAGGCATCCACGTCTGAACATGTCTAACAAAAGAAGCTAATACTGCAGGAATGGAACGATTTCATATTCAGATGAGAATATGGGCATACCCAAGTTATACTAAGTAGATTGATTGGGGCACAGAATATCTAGGACGTTGATAAGAGCGAGCATGCAAATAACATATAAACCATCAGGGAAAGAGGAAGACTTGTCACTTACTTTTGTGCCACATTGAAAGACACAAATGAGTGGAAATGGAACTTAAGTCTCCCTTCCTCATCCTGTGTCTTTGCACCAATCCTCGCGTCCATTCCTCTATTTGGCCTGAGAGTCATGACGATAATTGGACTCCCCATTGAGGCAAGAGTGGGAGGAAGCACTTGAATATCTTCTATATCTTCCCACATGAAAAAGAATTTTGTTTTGTTACCAAAAAGGCTTGCATAAAAGCCAACAATTCTTGCGGACAGGAAAAGACGACCCTGCAGAAGCAAAACTAAATTAAATATGTTATACTCTCTCCATTGCTAAGAAAAAAAGATGATGAAACAGAGGATGCGGTTGAATACTAAAAAACATCAAGATCTCGTCACCTGCAAAGGCATTTTCCGCTTTAAGTGACATGTAAAGTCATTGATCAGAAATTCTTCTTGTGGGAGACCAAAGAGCTTCTGAAAAGCTGAATTTGTTTGAGGAGACCGCACATTAATCTGAAAATTTCCATTTGGCAGATAAAGAACGCGCACCAACAATAGCAGTTTAAATGTTGATTGAGAGAATACAGTAGTAGCCACATACCTTCTTCCCCACCTCTTTCTCCATCTTATTTAAATAGTCTCTAACAACATCTCCACCTCCTGTATGATCCAAGAAAATCCTCAAATGCAGCTTGGATTGACAAGCCTGAGCCAGTTTCCCTTGAAGTGTAATCCAAACATCCGCTAGATCAGATATATTAGATCTTACAAAGTTGATCTCTGCATGGCCCAGTGAAACAGCCTCGTCAAAAGGTCCATCGAAATCGTAAACTTCAACATTCAGGACAGAAGGAGGATCAGCCATCGCATCAAATTCAAATATTTCTGCACAAACAAGACTTCAACCCTCAAAAAACTTATGATGACAAAGAGCTGAATCATTCAACAATTGATGCAACAAGTGGATAAAAGTCAGCTTGAGGAAAAGACCCATGCTACCACTAAGATAACTAGACATAAAGTAACCCATAGAGCAACCATTTACCATTCCACTGAGGATTAGATTTCTGGAACTTTATGGAGCTGGTTCTCGTTTTCCCATTGGAAGTAAATACAATATACGGATCACAATGCCCGCTTGGATCTACAGCTGCTAGATCGACCCCCTCAATTAGAGCAACAGTTAGCAACCAACCATCTCCATTTGCTTTGATGCCATGATCACTGCCTATAGTTAGATTTGACAGTTAATAATCAGTCAGATACACACAGCAGGCCACCGAGGAGAGGCCGGAAGAAAGAATATGAAATGGTCGATGATGTATATTCAAGGATGTTACCTTTCTGTTTTCTTGCCTGCATGAAACGGGAAATCAATTTCAACACTCTTTCACACTGAAGAACGAGAATCCCACTAACAACAAATTCCCCAACTGAATCCGGTAAATCAAGGCCATTAAATTCAAGCCCTTGGATTGCACTGGGCAAGGCAAACATAATATGGACAAATACATAAACACCAATCACAAAAGTAGAGAACACCGTGAAATTGGCAAAATATTGTACTGCCAATTTCCAGTCTGATTGAGGCTCAGCTTGCAAGGAAGAGAGAACTTGCTCCTTGTTCAGCCCAATATCCTTCGAATCCACAGGATCTACATTTTGTGCCAACAAATTGGCATACTGTTCGAAGTTGTCTTTTAGACCTTGACGGGCTCCATTCTCTATCATACCTTTCATCATGGTGCTCTGCAGAAAATTCAGTCTCCATGAAATTACCAAACGGGAACACTGCTCCCCAGATGGCAGCTCAGGCCCAGGACTGATGCAGTAAAGCACTTCAACCTTGAAGGTACTTCCGAATGGGACATCTGGAGTGGCAACACTTGCGAAAACAGCGTAAACCTTTCCGTCCGCTTTGAGGTATGCCTGGTCCTCTGTGCCTTTGACAGCCTTAATAAGTTTGGTTGGAGCCTTAAGGTAGCTCACAACCCGCTTAACGCTCTCGCCTTCATTTTCTGCTTTCCATGGTCCAATCTGAACTTCTGTGGTCCCTTGCAATTCAGTCAATGATGCATAGAAACTTGAATCGGGTGCGAAAAGCAGCGTGTTAAGATCTGATGGGGAAATCATAAACAACTGGTCCACAACGATCCCACCTGGTAGATTAGTAGGAGGTTCACTTCCCTGATCTTTCGACTCCATAGTCTTCATAAGTTCCTCAAAGGAAACAGAAGATGACTCATCTTCAGACAGGTCAAGGGAAAAGACTGGTTTAGAGATCTCAGATGGGTCAGATGTGTCAATGCTCCTACTAATCGACTGTATAGGTGTGGCGGCATTAGCATTCTTATGAAAAATCTGAGTGATTCGACCCGCAAAGGTTGTCTGAACGATAGATTTATCGTCTTTGGAAGATGATGGAGCATCATCTGATTTAGAAGGAGAGGCACAAGTGGAGGGATGAGTAGGGGAATCCACTCCCAAGCTCGGACTCCTCGAAGCAGAGGAGTTATCCCCATTAGAATTCAAATCAAGAACCGAGTTTTTCTGACTAAAACATATCCCTAGAAGTATTTCACCTGGACAAGATAGATACAAAACGAAAATGAAACCTTCCACATTTAGAGACATCTCAATGTAGTCAAAGACAGAAAGAGGAGGGAGAAGGTACCACAATCCTTTTTGGAACTTTTCTTCTTAGGTTGAAGAGGATACCAAACAGTGCCAAGAGATTGATTCTCTGCATCGAAAACAAGAGAAACGGGAACTTTAACCTGCCCGACGAAGTCATCATTGAAGTATTTATCCTCATCAAGAACAGAGACGACGAGTTCGTCGTTCAAATCGTCAACGCCGAAACTAAAATCATCTGCCCATTTGGGGTTCAAGTTCTTCTTCACTACTTTGGTTCGTGACCTCTGTTTTCCCAGCTGCAATCTGACGTAAGGGTCGCTGTACCCATTGAGATCCATGGCCGGAAGATTCCTCGCTTCTACGACTCGGACCTGAAGCTTCATCTCGCCGATGAACTCCCGCCAAGGGGTTCACAAAGTTGAAATTGACGATCGCGAGTAGAGGGAAGGAGGAGGATCCACAGTAGTTCCCAGAAATACGACGAAATGGAGAAGGAAATCTCGGAAACTCAGCAATGGAGGAAGAAGAAAGGAACCAGAGAGATGAAATCGCATTTAGCTACAGAAAAATCGGGAGAAAATTCAAAATCGGGAATGAGGGAGAGAAGTGACAAAAAAAAAGGGGAAATAATCATTAAGCATGAATGAAGAAAAGAAAAAGGGAGATTTACCTGGAAATAATCCCTAATTTGCTTCAATGCGAGGTTCTATTGATAAATCCACAAAGTCCTCTGCGCGACGAAGTCTTCGTTCTCTTTCGAGTATGTCTTTTTCTTTCTTCTCTTTGGTCAACGTTAATGTCTTTTTGACTTTTTCATACGCCAAAAACTTTCTACTTTCTAACATTCAGTGAAGATAAAAATTAAATTAAATTAAATGAGCCGTGTCTGTATTTTTTTTACATTGCATTGGCGCGCTTCATAAATTATAAATCTTTGTTTTACGTCCCATATTATCAAATCCTTAATTGTGACCAAAACACTTCATTCTTGGCGTCGATTATTTAATTTTAGTAAAATACTTGCTTAACTACATGACAAACACGTTATTTTCCCTATTTTGTTTAGTAAGTTTTGTTTTTGCTTAAAAAAACAGAAGTGATTATAAGATAAAATATGGAGAGCAAAAACTGATAAATACCATGAGGTAAGCCATTCGTATTTTAGTTGGCTTAGTATTAAAACCATTCACCTTTCAAAGTAGAAAAGCAAAAGACAAGATGGTTTTCAACAAAAGCTGTCTTCTCCAGAGAGAGAAGAGAGACTGTTCTATAAGTTTTAACTGAGGAAAAAGCTTTTACCCGGCGCGAGCGAAACGAGCTTGAATCCTCCTCTGGATTGTCCCTCGACAAGACGGACAATCCATCATTCCTTCTTTCTCATGACGCTGATTGCATTTAAAGCAAAGAACTTGGTGAGCACAAGGCAAGAAAATCACACTCATCTCTTCAGACAAACACATCACACATTCTCTTTCTCTTTTCACTTTCGTCATCCCAGGATTCTCTCTTTTTGTTGTCTTTGTGTCATTTCCGCCTTTCTTCAGTGCTACTATTCTCGAGTACTCTGATTTCAGTTTCAGCTCTGAGATCTCTCTCTCAAATCTTTTGATGTTTTCTATGTAATATTTCACGTCGGTTTCTGCTTTCGCTTTGATCCGCTCTTCTTCAGCTTTTCCAAGTGCTTCAAGTTCCTTTCTTTCTTTCTTTATCGATGAAGCCTGAGCACTGAGTTTCCCTTTCGCTGTCTTTTCCTGCTTCAAAGTAGCCTGCAATGGAATGTTCAGTTAGTTATCTTCATCAACTCCTGCAACTAAAAACAACCCTTTCTCAAACTTAAAACATAGACCAAAGCAAGAAACATCAATTGCAGTCAACAAAACTCTTGATATATTAATACACTTCATTACTATAGCTACTTTGAACCAGAAGGATGCAGTAAACTTAAAAACACGATGCAAACATTTTTTCTTCCTTCAACCTATTGCATTCCTTAAACATAAGTAACAATGTAAAAGGCGATATATATGTAGCCAAAGAATGAAATCGTTACCAGAAATAAAAATCTGAAGGAAGGGATGTTAGCAGATGATACATATGGTGAATAGCTGGTAGCTAACTATACACATCATACGACGAGAAGAAATAACATTTGCAAAGGCTTATGTCTACCAAAGTAGCTAACCTCAATCAGATTCTGGCGATTTTTCGCTTTGGCAACTTCTTTCTGTAGCACTGTCCCCTTGTCCCTTTGACCCTTGAGCTCTTCCTGCAACAGAATCTTTTGCCCTTCCCACGAGTGAGTATCCTTCAATGATTTTTGCCCTCTCTCTTTTGCTTCTCTCAAGCTCTCAGCAGACTCAGTAGCTTTTATCTTAGCAGATTCCAACTCTTTCTTCAGCAAAGACCGTTCCACCTCGAGCCTGCGAACAGCATTGTTAGCTTTTTCAAGCTGGCTGGTCGAATTCTTCATCGCGAACTCCATCTCAGTCAGCCTTTTCCTAGTGTTTTCTTCCAATAATTGTTTCTCCTTTTTATGCTGTTTTGCCTCTTCTCGCTCTTTCCGTAGTGCCTTAAGCTCTGGTTGGTCCTTAAGAAGTCTACCAGTTGCTTCTTTTACTTTCTGATTAGCCCAGTCAGTCCAGACCTGCAGTTCACTCTGCAGATCATTCACTCGGGGAACTAGCTTTAAAATCAATTCATCTTTTTTATCCCGGGGAACATATATACCCAGAGATGCATCATACGGAATCCCAGCATAGTAATCTGGTGCTAGCTTTGCAGACACAGAAGCCTTTTCTTCAGAATCAGAACCAGACTTCTTTTCTGAAGCTGATGGAACCGAAGAACCAGACTTCTTTTCTGAAGCTGATGGTACCAGAGTTGCAGACTCAGAACCAGACTTTTTTTTTGAAGCTGATTTTACCGAAGTGGCAGAAGTAGCAGGTAAGGCAGTTATATAGCCCTTTGCATCTACTACTACCATAGGTGAATCCAACTTAGAACTGTTCTTTCGTACAAAACAGCCGCTATCCTCAGCTAATGAAACTTTCACCCCAATCTCTGCTGTTATCTTTGATGAAGAGTTTCTTGCCCCCAATTCAGAAGATGATTTGACTCTTTTCTCTAAAAGGAAGCTGCCAACTGATGCAAACTTTGCGGCCTTATAGCCACTGCCTTTGCTATAAGTCCTAATCTTCTCCACACATGACCTTTGCCGAAGCATGGCTATCTCTTTTTTAGTGCGGCCTTTTCGACAAGATACAAATTTTTCATCAGACACTAGAGTAAAAGATGTACTTCTAATGCCTTCACAAGAAACAGTGTGACATGAGGACACTTCTTTTCCTGATGTTGTTCCACAAGAATGAGTTTTTTTGAAGTTGGGTATATTTGGGAAGTTTCCAAATTTGAGTGGCTCACTCTGATTGCTTTGTGCATTGGATTGTGGAGCCTTTGGGTTATCTGGGTCCCTAGAGTTTGGAGGGTTAGACTCAGCACCAAGAGATTCAGTACTCGAACTGAAACCTGGAGATCTCACCAATCCATCATCTTCAACTTCAAAGGCTTGCAAGACATTCAAGTCGCACATCAAAAGCCTCCACATAGCTTCAACTGTTGATAGGGACGGCCTAACTTCCTTAACAAGACTTATCAATTCTATCAAAGTATATGCTACAAGCTGTTGTAGGTCCTCAAACACATAGTCTCTCGAACCAGCATCTTCGTTTCCATTATTGAGAACACTCAATGTGTTACTGACAATGTTTGACACAAGATCATTGCCTCCACAGTAGAGCCTACTGCCTGAAATAGCTTTCATAACATCGTCATCAGTATAGCCACAATCAATAACCTGCTTCATTGCATTAAGGAAGAGCGTGAGCAAATTTGATAACAACAAGTCTTCAAGATGACATGCAAATGGGTCATCCCATCCGACAGATTCAGAATCTTCATTAGAAACTTCCCCAACCGAACCATTGCCGCTCGAATGGTTATGAGATTTCAATGAAGGTAACTCATACGGAGGGAATTCAGTAAGAGAAGCAGTAATTGGTTGAGAAGGATCAGCTAATTTTCTCTTGTTTTTCCTTCCTTTTTCCTGAGGTGACACTGTAAAGGTTCCTACTTTGTCACCATCGACACCACAAGCATTCATTTCTTCTTGCTTTTCAACCATACTCGTCACCTTTTCACCCATTACACATGAACGATTTAAGTTAAACAAACAGAAAATTGAATAACATAGATGCGATGTTGCTCACATGCAAAATTATTTATAAGTAACAAAGATGTTAGACCAAAATCACATATTCGTGAAGAAAAAATAAAATTATTTGTAAACAAACAAACACAAGATGATTTCAACTCCTAGTTGTAACTTTCAGAAACCTGTAATTCAATCGCCCAGCTAATGAAATCCCAGAAAAAAAGCCAAAAAGCAAAACTTTTAACAGTAAACGTATAGAGATTCCTCAAATCTAAAGTGTACTATATTCTGATTGAGTGCTTAATTGTAATGCAATTTAGAATCGTCATTGAATCGAAAAACCCCCATATTTTACCATGATCATTCAACCCCAGTAACAATCACGAGCATACCAAAAGGGATTAAGAAAAAGCCGTTAACTGACCTTCAACGAAGACGATAACGGCTTAAGGAGAACGGCGCCGGAATAGAAACCGCGGGAGAGAAGATCGGTAGCGAAACGATGAGACGAAGCGAGGAAGAGACAGAGAGATCGAAGAAGAATATTGTTTAAAGAGTGTGGAGAGAGCGAGAGACTGAAGAAAGGGAAAGAAGAGCGACGAAGAAATTGGCTGTAAATACACAGGAGAGGTTTGGTAATTGTTGTATTACTCGGTCTCCCATGGGGGTAGTTTAGTCATTTCATCAATATATTTGTTCTCAGAGACCCAGAAAAGGGAGAGAATCTTTTTATTGTTTTGTTTCTGTAAATCAACAAAACGACTTTTAGCTACAAAAAATCAATACAGATAAATTGATGAATGAAAGAAGAAAGCTGTCTCCCAAAAAAGCATAACTCGGTTGATAACAAACACATTCATCATACTATATCCAATTAATCAGATTTCAAATTCGAGCTTTTAATAGAAGTTGAATCAAAACAAGCCCATATGATCTAATACACTTAATCAGATTTCACTTTTTCCTCTTTTCACGTCTTCTTTCAGCTTCATTCTCTGCGACCACAACGTAAAACTCTGATCCAAGCATCTCGTGTATGTCAATGTTCTTTGAGTTGCTGAGGTTAACAGTCTCCATGATTACTTCTAGAGTCATAGTGAAGCCTAGATTAGACAAGACCCGTATCGAATTACCGATTCTGCATATGTTTTGCCGAGTCTCGAGCGCAGTCTGGCTTTGCTCTTTTTCTGTGTTCTTGGTGGAGGGTGAGATCATCTCATCATATTTCTGATCATCAATCATCATAGGATCTCTCACTTCGACATGTTCTCCAACCCATATGAAACCATTGTAGCCAATAATCAAATCAATCCCACGACTCTCTATGTAATGAAAGTGTTGTTTGCTTCTCTTAACCAAGTAAGGATCAACCTTCAGAAGCTGTCCCTTCTCTAGCTGTAGAGATTCATGGATTAATCACAATGTTCAAACAAAGAGACTAGGTATCAACTATATGACCATGTGGCCAGATCAGAACCAACCTTCCCATATTTCTGGCTTCTGGCGTGTAACTGCAAGCTACCATCGTGCTGAAAGTTACGTACTTCAGCCTAAAAGAGGGAACCTTTTTGTCAGGTTGGCTTATGGGTTTAAAGATGAAGATATGCAAAGATGGGACATTATAATCACAGAACTTACACAAACAACATCGTTCTCTACAAAGATATTCCGCATATTGAGCTCATCCACCGATGTTCTTCGCCTCTGCCAGAAACAAGAAACTTATATCATTGAAACAGAAATACAATGTGGAAGAACAAGGTAAGCCAGGAATCATCCAAATGGCAAATACCAAAAGAAAAGGGGAATGAAATTGTACCTGAATACCATCAGGCATGTTCATTGAAGAAAGCATCAGAACTCCATCCTGAGTAAAGTTAAGCTCCACTCTCCAACGTTTTTGAGCAACCTGAATAAGTAAAGACTAATTCAGCAATGTGATTGAAACCCTTCTTGCTAATCTCTCAATTCCAATTTCAAAACCCAAAGCACCAATACAAAAATCTACCTCAATGACACGGCCTACCACAATATCTCCAACCTCAGGCTTATACCTAAACGTAGATCGAACCATCAGTTCTACTTCAATTTCATTCACGATTCGTGGCTATAAATAAACAAATTCGAAGACCATAAGTAACCAGTGAAGAAATGAAACCAAACCTGGCTCGCAAGGTGCGCACATAGACAAGCTTATCCACACGCTCCACTACACCACAGACCGTTGCTAGCAACTCACCATCGACCTCTGAAGTTCCATGTCCCCTTCAATCAAAAAACCAACCGTGAAAAAGAAGTTGACAAAAATTTCAAACCATAACGGAGAATGAGATGAAATTACTTGAGGAAGGCATCATCGTGGTTGACGGGAATAGTGTCGGTGACGATAACAGAAGCGTCAGAGTTTGCCGTCGACGACAGTGATTGAAGCCGCTCGATAGCTCTCTCAAACCTAACCTTCTGCGTCTTGTTCAACGGTAACTGTAGCTTTCTCATCACCATCACAGACTCTCTCTCTATATTACCTAAACACAACAATGGCGATGGAGAGAAATCGAAATTTGGAAGAGAGGAGCAAAAACACTGACGTTGGTTCCCTTTGAATGAATTCTAGGGTTTTAAGGGTTATTTGTTGGACTGATCCAACTTCTGGCCCATTTATAAAATTCGTCCATTTAGGCCTTTTCGATTTTCTCTTAAATATTATTAAATCTGATAAATGACGCCATAATTATCTCTGTTCATTATTTTAAACAAAAAACAAAAACGCTTCTTTTTTTTGGACAGATAAAAGAAGTGACGTCTCTCCTTGGGTTATATGAAGCTTCAAGTCTTGTTGTGATCTTCCTATTTCTTACGCTAATTCGCATCATTCACTCTCCTTATTCATTCTTCCACCGATCCCGAAAACCCTATTATAGCACCAATCGCAAAGATCTGAGCTTCCGCTATGAATTTCTTCAAATCCGTCTTCTCGGACGACCCAGATCCTACAGGAACCGAATCGGAATCCGATTCACCGAAAAACAGCAAAGAGCACGAACAACCAGAGGAATTTATTCCTAACGACGACGGCGGATGGAGCTTTGGTGGTCTGATGAAAACCCTAGCCACCAGATCCGAATCCGTTATTGAAACTTACCGACGAGATCTCGAAGAATTTGGTACAGGTTTGAAGAAGGAGATCGAAGTGGCTCAGGGATCGCTTGGTACCGTGGGACATGCTATTGATGAAATTGGGAACACTGTGCTAAAAGGTACGGCTGAGATCATCGCTCAAGGTAAGGAAGCGATCTTAGCCGCTGGTAATGAATCTGATTCTTCTGATAACAATAGTAGTCAGAGTCTTGGTCGTCGTGATAGTTTCAGTTCGAAACCCTATAGTCGTTTCGATGCTCAGGTTCGCGCTGTTCAAGGCGATCTCAACACTTATTCTGAAGAGCCTGAGGATTTAGATGATTACAAAAAGTGGGAATCTGAGTTTTCTCTCGATGATTTAGCTGTGGAGATTGAGAAATTGTTTGAGGAGAATGGAGATATGAAAGGATTGTATAAAAAGGTTGTTCCGAGTATGGTTGATCATGAGACCTTCTGGTTTAGGTATTTCTATAAGGTTCACAAGCTCAAGCAAGCTGAGGATTTAAGGGCTAATCTTGTGAAACGAGCCATCTCTCTGGATGATGAGGAAGAATTGAGCTGGGATATTGATGATGATGAGGAGAGCAGCGACAAAGTTGTTGTAGTTACTAAAGAAGTTTCAAGATTGAAACTTGAGGGGAATGGTGATATGGGTAGTAGTGGAGATGTGAGCGAAACTGTGAAAGATGAAGTGAAAAGTGCAGGTTCAGTGACTGAAGTGAGCACTGTTGGTTTGAAGACAGATAGAGATTCTGACTCAGATAACAAGGAAGTTCCAGTAGCAAAACCAGTTGTTGATGCTGCTGCTCCTCCTGCATCTGACAAGGCACCAATCCAAGATTCGGCCAAGCCCGAGGCTGTGCCAGAATCTGATGAAGCTGCCCCATCCCATGACTCAGCTAAACCAGATGTAGCTGCTTCTTCATCAACTCAACAACCATCCGAAGAGGATTTGGGATGGGACGAGATTGAGGATATGAGTAGCATTGATGGCAAGGAAGCAAGTCGGTCTAGTGGTAGCCCAAACAGAGCTGAGCTGCGCAAACGTCTGAGTGCTGCAGAGGAAGACGAAGATTTAAGTTGGGACATTGAAGATGACGACGAAGAATCATCATCATCCAAAGCTTAATGTTAGTTTTAAAGTGGTGTGCTTTTTCCTTTTCTCCTTTTACTTGTTTTTATAAGTTTCTGTCAATTTGCCTCCATTCTTCAGTTGTTTTTCTCTTCAACGTTTCTATTTAAATTGATTTGAAAATATGCTTTTACATGATAATAGTTCCGAAACTAGTCTTAAATGAATGTGGTTTGAGGAAAGTCTGAATATTCATCCTGCCAAAAAGAATGCTCAATACATGGATAAGTTTTCCAATCTCTATGATTCTTTAAAGTATTTTCAAGCTTTGACGAAATTCTGAAATCAAACGCATTGTTCTGTGTTTCTCACTTTAAAAAATTGCGATAACTGAGGCCCATTACTCGTAATATAGGCTAACGGGTCGGGTAAAAAAGAATCCGGATCAATTGAACAAAAACCCTCTTTTAAACCCCAACGACCATTTCAAGGCGAGAAGTGAAATTTATCGATCATTCTCTTCTTGTGGCTCCGACCAATTCAACTCCCAATGGCTTCCGTAGCTCTTCGAAACACTAGCTCTAAACGACTTATTCCCTTTTCTTCTCAGATCTTTCTACGATGCGGAGGTTCTATCACTTCGTCTTACTCGATCGGAGGAGATGATCGTTGTTCCCCATGTTCCTGGTGGAGATCGATGGCTACTTTCACTCGAACGTGAGTTTATCCTTTCTTCACACTATTCTGATTCTTGGTTATTGGAAAATCTTTTATTTTATTGGAATTGGTTTGTGTTACTACTTCTCTGCTATTCTATTCGTGAGAAATTTTGGTTTCTTTATTTGCAAAATTCTTGAAAAACATTAGTTATATTTTTTTTTGCAGAAAACCTCATGTAAATGTTGGAACAATTGGACACGTTGATCATGGCAAGACCACTTTGACTGCTGCAATCACAAAGGTGATTTTTTTGTTGATGTAATTACTTCCAAAATTTAATGCAAAACAGACGAACATTAGTATTAAAAACTATATATGTTGCCTTTGATGAAATTGATAAAGCTGCTGAAGAGAAGAAGAGAGGAATTACAATTGCTACGGTCTGCAGTTATCTTGTTCTCTTATGTTTCCATTGTTTTTGGTTTTTACTGGAGTTCTGTAGGCTCATGTGGAGTACGAGACTGCTAAGCCGTCATTAATTATGCTCATGTGGATTGCCCTGGACACGCTGATTATGTTAAAAGTAAAATATTTTCCTTCTTTATCCGTATCGGAGCTGTTTCCTGTTATGGTATTCTGGAAAATACATACCATCCCAGTCTCCTTGAATTTAACTTCTTTTAATTGAATAGTGGAGTAACGTGGATCAGTATATGGACTATGTTTGAAATCATTTGATAATTGAATCTCAGAGCTTCAGTTGCTAATTTTCAGAATATGATTACTGGAGCTGCACAAATGGATGGCGGAATTCTCGTGGTTTCAGCACCAGATGGACCAATGCCTCAAACTAAGGAGCATATCCTTCTTGCGCGTCAGTTACATCTGATGAAACAATTGAAGATAATCGAACGAGTTAAGATACTTGGCCACAATCCAAGATTTTGATTTTCCACAGGTCGGTGTTCCGTCACTTGTATGCTTCCTGAATAAAGTTGATGACCCAGAGTTGTTGGAGCTTGTAGAGATGGAACTACGTGGTTTGTTCTTATGCCATGAAATTACAAATTCAGAATTTTTCCTTACGAAAGTACAAGCTTTCTTACATCAACTGTTTTGTTTGCCAGAACTTCTCAGTTTCTACAAGTTTCCTGAGGATGACATTCCCATCATTCGAGGATCTGCTCTGTCTGCATTGCAGGGTACAAACGAAGAAATTGGACGGAAAGCGATATTGAAGCTAATGGAAGCTGTAGATGAATATACCTGACCCTGTTCGTGTGCTTGATAAAGCTTTCCTGATATCTAGAGTTTTTTTTGGCTTTGCAGCTTCTTGGGTTTGGGTTGTTGTAAAACTCTCACAAAATCCCTACTTTAACATCCTAACATTCACAAATTAACGTTTAAGCAAAGCCCTCAATGGAGTTTGAAAACATGACTCCAAATCATCAGGATTTAAACATTCAACCAAACCTAAGTGCGACTATGGCTATAGCTATTGCAGCTCTCAAGTAAACTTCCTTGATTCTTCTCTCCACTCTATTTGTAATTTCTTCTTCATTGATTGCTTTATTATTGACATCATCAATGGCTTCCCTGAGTCTACTCACTGCCCATGAGAGTAATACCAAACTCAAACTCAGTGCACTGTCGAATACCTTGTTTGCACAAAAGGGTACCCTTGAAGCAACATTACAGACCACAGAGAAGAGCACAGCGATGCCAGTTCCAGCAAAGCCAATTGAGAACTGAGTCAAAAGCTCTGAGAGGTCTTCACGTGATTTCTTTAGAGAGAGCAGTGTGGTTTGTCTATGTTGTTCACTGCCTAACATCAAAGAGATAAGGCTCTCACATGCATGAAGATGGTTTCTTTTGTAGAGATCTTTATCTCTGTCTCTTATCTTCGGATTCTGTTTCTTTGGTGAAGGCTTGAGCCTAGTTTTTTCGGGACTGTCAGAAATCAAAAGAAATGTTCTTTAAGAAACGGTAAAAGATCAAAAATACCAAAAGCTAGTAGATGATATTAGATACCTCTTTGGAGGAGCTTGTGTAACTGCTGCATCAACCTTAACCTCGGGTAACTGCAGAGTTTCTATTACTACTTCACTGTCGAATCTGCTAAATGAGAAAGAGCAAAACCTTAAAGTTAAACCCCAAAAGGGTGAGATTTGTGCATCTACTAAGTTGCAAATGAAGAGTTAACTACCGCTGAAACTGCGGGACAAGCCTTGAGAGCTTTCTCCATCTTGTTGAGTTCCTTAACATATGAAACTCGGTTGCAATAGAGACCATATCATTCAACTCAGCTCTGCTACTTGAGAACAGAATGTTACCATCCACCATGAGATCCAAAAGCGGCTTTGTGGATTCTTGAATCAAGTAAAGAAAGAACAGAGGAGGATGCATATGATACGTGAAATCAGTTGCAAATTGATCAAAGTCAAGCCAAAGAAAAGTTGATAGACGATACATACCATGAACATCAATGAGCCTAGGCTTCATCATTGTTGAATCGAACTCATTAGACTTACTCAAAGAACAAAAAGGTTTCCATGGCTCCAAGTGTTGAGGTTTCAGGTTAAAAGAGATTTCTCGTAGTATCTCCTGTTTTTTTCCTCCAGGATTCACTACATAAGCCCGACTCTTCTGAATCATGCATAGACATAAGAATCAACAAACAAGTGAAAAAGAAGCAGATAGAATCCCTAAACGAGAAAGTCCATGTTTAAAACAGAGGAAGTGATTTAAGAAAAAGAAAAAAAAAAACTCACCTTGATGATTTCGTTGCTACCTAGATCTTGAAGAAGACTAAACCCAAGTGTTGGATAGCTATGAGAAGCCATTAAGCAAAGTTTTGATAATCCAACCTGAGAAAAAAAACCTGAGTTGGTCTTATCGTCAGCAAGCAATCACCCCTATAAATGGGTCAGATATTATTAGATTTGTGTAAATCTTTTATTTTCTCAGTTTTGGCTGGTGACCCAAAAACACTCATTAAGTTTTAAATATTTACGTTTTGAGGCCTATATTACTTGAATTGATAATTGCATACAAAAACTTTGAATAGTTTACCTAAATAGAGCTTTTGTTTCATATATCGGAAGTTAACCCATTGAATGTAATAGATCATTAGGGTACTCTTTAATCGAGAGAAGTTGTATAGTCTCAAACCCAAAGCTAAGTTTTCAACTTCTTTGTGCGACTTACGAGCATAGGAAGGGAATCAGCCGAGGAAAAAATGGTAAATTTTGTGAGCTCTGTACTTACTTCATCTTTCCTCAATTTCAATGTTAGATCTTTTTTGTTTGACCTAACAAAGGTTTCTCCTTTCTTCGTTATTATTCGTGGGTTTGTTTCTTTTAGCAAATGATTTTAGGGTTTTCTGGAGATTTTAGGGTTTATTGGAGATTTCGGGTTTTGGGTTTGACTAGTGAATTAGGGTTTATCGTGATGGGTCTTTGAGATTTGTTTGTTCTTTGGCGCAGTTGTTCTTTTCTTACTTCAAGGATTTGGTTGGACAAGAAGTGACGGTTGAGCTGAAGAACGATTTAGCTATAAGAGGAACTCTTCACTCAGTAGATCAATATCTGAATATCAAGCTCGAGAACACTAGGGTTGTTGACCAGGACAAGTACCCTCACATGGTAAATTTTCTTCGATTTCCTTAAGTTTTGGAATTTAGGGTTTATGGGAGCGGCGGATGATTTTTTGTTCACCTAGGCAATTTTTTCTTTGTTGTGTGTGCTTCAAGTGTACTTTAGTTGTTTATCCGATAGAAAAGGTGTGATTTTGTTCGATCTCGCTAGTTTCTTGCTACACTTTTTTACCTAGGCCTTGTTTTCTTTGTTGTGTGCCCTTGAATTTCTTCTTTAAGTGGTTTATCCAGTAGCAAAAGATGTGGTTTTGATTTCTGGTGTTACATTATCTCGAGATATAACCTGTTAGGCTTGGTCTCACTCGCTATTTTCTTGGCACATTTCTTCCTTGCTGTAAAATATCACTTACGAAACTTATGAATTCGGAAGCTTAATGCTTGGCTCTTGCAGGTGTGTTTAAGCCATCTTAAGTATAACAATCTTAAGTGTTATGGTTGTAAACATTGTGGTTCTGATTGAAATATTTTATTGAGATTGCTACTTGTATACTGCAATTTGTCAAGTTCACTTAGAAGTACAACAGAACAGAATTGCAATATGTTTGCTGAACCAATTTTAATGCTTTTAGCTTTTATAGTTGTATATCTTTGGCACTAAATTTCTTTATCTTATCTCACTTTAATAATCTTCTCAAAGAGTTGCAGGTTTCGCAAGAATCTTTTCTGCCGATTATTTTGATCTTACGGATTTTTGTTTTGAATTGTGTAGCTTTCTGTGAGAAACTGTTTCATCAGAGGATCAGTGGTAAGATACGTGCAGTTACCACCTGATGGAGTCGATGTTGATTTACTTCATGACGCCGCTAGAAGAGAAGCTAGGGGTGGCTGATTCTGCTAAACCGTTGTCGTATCTCCAAACTTGAATGCTTTTCATTTTGTGTAATGGCTTTATAATGAATCTTTCCCTTCTGTAGAGCCCCTATGGTATGGCCATGAATCTGGTTTCATTATCTTTACCAAAGGATAAACTAGTTTCTTTCTTGTTTGATGAAAAGTTTATAAAAATCTACATAGAAACAACTTTAACTCTTGTCATTACTTTAGTTTCTTCTTTCTTATATAAAGCAAACAGAAGAAATACACATGGACTCATTAAGAGGAACTTAGATAAAGCAATACGAGTAATTATCTGCATAGCTACTGTAACGCTTCATAGGATTAGAATCCATGTACCGTCTGCCTCCCCAATAGGGGAAAGGAGCAGCTGCACCCATAGGTGGATATGGTGATATGTGTGCACCATTAAACATGGTGGCGCGAGGCATGGAATGGTATGGTTGAATTGGACCACCACCACCGTATGGTCCATACATTGGTGCCATCGGAAATGCCGGGTAATAGGGTCTCGGGACTGCGGATATGGGCCACTGGTTTGAAGGATTGGATCCACCATGGTACATCATCGACCTAGCAGTGGAACAAGGCGGGCTAACATCTTTTTTCTCGCTTAACAAGTTTTTACTTGGACCCTTGTCTTTCTTTGTACTTGAGTGTTGCCATGTGAGTATGCTCTTCTTCTTCTTATCATTGAAATCTGTTTTTGGATTCTCATTCTCTGAGACTTTCTGTTCTTGTTTCATAGCATCTTCATCAGACTCCTCTGTTCATCAGAAAGTCGGAAACTTTCAGATTTGTGATATTATTAAGTAAGAAAAATTCTGATGGGAAAAAAAACTCACCTTTAGTTTTCTTTTTCTTCTTCTTCGTTGCTTTAGCCTGACAATTTAGGCAACAACCGTTGTTCATTTTTCAGATCACGTCTCTGCTAGTTTCAAAGAAAAACAAAAGAGAACGAAACACAGACACTTGAAGAACCTGTTCTGGGTTTTACTAATATAATCGGTTACGTGATTGCTCAAGATTATAAACCCTAAGCATCCATATCTTATCCTATCTACATAAAATGAATAAAGATTATATTTTTATGCTCTCTTAAATCCTTTAAATCCTGGGGGGTAATCTTCTTTCCATATATATAATGATTAAAACAAAAAGTAATATTTTGAATCCGTAAAAGGCATATTTCATGGGCAACTCGAATCAGAACTAATAATGATCATGATAGTCATTAAGCTTTGGATATTTGAGAAATTGCCTTATATCTCAAGAATTCAAGAATTCATGAAAGTTTTATTGGTTTGATTGAATATTCATTCTTATTGGAAATATGATTAACACAATAACATATACAAAGATCATAACTTAATTGATGGTTTCAAAAAGGGTACAACTGTACGGCTTCATCTCATACACAACTGGTTGCTGAATCTCTGCTTCTGCTTTAATGGTCTCTCCTTTGGCCGAGAAAAAGCCCGGGAAAGGAAGAGCTGTGTCAACCAATCGCCTCCATTTGCTTCCCTCGGGAAGTGAAGGTAAGATTACATTCGCTGGATGGTCACTTGCATTGAATCCAATAAACATATCATTGCTCTTCTTTGGTTCTGTTAGCTCAACCAATGACGCGGTTTCTTCTTCCTCTGACTCTGCTTTGATCTCCAATGCCAAGAATTTGGAAGTTGGGTCTTCCCATTTCGGAGTTGTTTGGTCATTTGCATACCAAACAATGTTCTCAGGTTTCAAAAAGTTTCTCCTTTGAAACACATCGCTTCTTCTTGCTCTTACTGAAGTCATGAAGGAGATGAATTGCGTGATCTGTGTACCAAAAGCTGAAGCAAGCATGTTCCAGTCAAAAGGTTTCCGTGATTTCAGCAAAGGCGAGCCCTTTGTCGAGATTCCACATTCATCTCCCATGTTGAGCACCGGTATTCCGAGTGAAATGTACTGTATAAACAAGAAATTGCGGATTTGTTTTAGCCTTCGTTGAAGAACAGCTGATTTATTTGTTGCTCCTTCTTCCCCACAATTCCAACTTAGCTCTGAGGCTAGCTCAGGGCCGCTGAAACTGACTAAGTCAACAAGAGAGAGTCCTGAGTTTCTGGAAATGTAGTTGAAGGAGAAAGCAGGACCTCTTCCATCTGTGAATATGTCACCACTTCCACAAATTCTTGTAGCTAGATCACTAAGAACGCCTCTTCCCCTGACAAAGTTCCTTACATTTCGACAATATCTTGTATTGAGTTCTGCCCATCGCTTCCAATGCGGGAACCGTACTTCTTTTGGCATCATTTCAAGTGGATCCCAGCAATCAGCAATTAGTTTGGTCTCCGCAAGAAGCGGATCGAAAGCTATTGCTTCGACCAAGGGAGGACGAGAGAGGTGTTCACCGTGGACGCCTTTCAAGATAGACGAAGCATTTATGAAACAAAATCCATCTACATGAAACTCGTTTACCCAGTAACGCAAGCTCTCCAAAATTAACTGCTGAACAACAGGATAGTTACAGTTCAAGTAACTTTTAGAATCAAATAGATCATTGGCTCTTCCCTTGTAATAATAAGAACTATCATCAATTCCACGAAGAGCTCCAGAATCAGAAGTATGTGTAAACACTACTTCCAAAAGTACCTCAATTCCCTGACTGTGCAATTTCTTCACCATCTCCTTCATTGAGTTAGCTGCAGATTCAAGGCCATTGGAAGGTCCATAAATTTCCATAGGTGAAAAGAAATGAAATGGAAAGTAAGGACCCTTTTGGTCAGAGAACGAAAATATTGGCTCCAAGAGAACAGCGTTGGTTCCAAGAGTTTTCAAATGGTTAACTTTCTCAGCTACACCAGAAAAAGTCCCTGCTACATTAGTGGGCAACTTGCTGGATTTGTGTTGTGTAAAACCCTTTACATTCAACCGGTAAACAATAAGTTTCTCCAGTGGTATGTTCGGAGATACATCTTCTCCCCATTCAAAAGAAGGGTTTTTCATCAAACTTCCAAGAAACTTCTGAGAGACAGATTTACCAATAACTGTGGCATACGGATCCAAAACAATTTGCTCGGCTTCAAAATTGACATCTTCTTCCGAGTGAGCCATCTCCTTGCAACGGTAGCCATATCTCACAAAATCCCAAGTGTTCTCAATTGAAGCATGCCAAACATCACCTGTTCGGTTGACATAAGGATCGAGATCAAGCTCTAAAGAAGGTTTATCGGTTGTGCTATCATCATACAAGCATAAAACCACGTTTGTTGAGTTTCTTGAAAAGAACGCGAAATTCCAAGAGTCATCATCTGGCCCAGAAGAAAGGCCTAATGGAAATGGATGACCAGCAGTAAAACCAACCGGAACACAGAACTCAGTGTCCCTATGTGTCAGCATTACTAGACCGTCCGGATCTTTTCCTGACACTAACTTGAGATGAAATGATAGGTAGAAAGGAGATTCTTTCCCATCAAATTCTAGTCCTAGCATTAACTCAGACAAGGAGCTTTTCACAAATGGAGTTTCTGTTGTGTGGGCTTGTGAGTCTTGGGAAGAGTTTTCGAAATCCAGTGGCAAGAAACACGAAGAATCAGACCTGTATACACCCCAAACCATCACCAGTCTACTCTTATCATCACCATTTAGTTCCAAAGATGAGACATAAACCATGATGCAGTACTTTTCTCTCTTCTTTTCAACTTTAACTTTAACAAGAGCACCAGATTTCGTCCTGAACAAATAAGATGTTGTTACCTTCTCTGGGTCATCCACCTGAGCTCTTCTAGTAGACACCTGCTCAGTAGAAGTCTTTGAAGCACAAATCTTGCTCAACTGATAACAATGCAACGCGCTTGTAACCAAATCCCCCAAGAAACGGTTTCTTGTAACTACCAGTGTCTCGGATCTAGGTTTAGTCTTGTTCTTACCAGTAAATAACCTAGCAGAAGGAAACTTCCATGTTCTGGTGATGCCATTATTGAGACAACAAGATCCTGTCCCAACTGATAGTGACCAAGTAGCCATTAATTTAAACAAAGCAGAAAGCTTCTCTCTTCTCCCTAAACTTTAGCAATCTACGCAATGAAAATACCTGAAACCACAAGCAAAACAAAGTATCTTGAAGTTTTGTGTGCTATTGTTAAGAGTTAAGAACGGAGATCAAACACCAAAGCTCTTTATCAAAACTGAATGAAAAACCAACGCAGTCTATAGTTTTTTGGATGAATTCACATACGAAACTACATCCCCATAAATACGAAAGACTAAACACAAAACCCAAAAGGAGAAGGAATGTGAATAGAAATTCTAAAATCAAACAAAACCCAATTAGCAAAGTTTTCCCCTTTTTTTTTTTTACAATCGGCATTTCAAATTCCAGGACATTTAAGGAGATGAAGTAGTATAATCAACAAAAATAAGAAGTCTCAGGATCAGGATAAAAAATCCAAACACGAACAAGTATAAAGGAGGAGAACACAAGAAAGCGTAAAGAAGAGACAAACGTCTTAAAAAAAGCCGAGCTTACTGTCGCATAAGCATCATTATCAGCGCCATTGAAGCAGAAAACGAGATCTTAAGAAGAGAATTTGACAGTGATTGAAACAGAGATATCTGAGAATGCCCATCTGCTGAATTGAGTATGTCCGTGAATTTATTATTTGATTTTTGTTTTTCTGAAAGGTTTTGTCTTGTTCCTTTCCGAACAAACGGACCGCCCAAGTTTGTTTAAGCCTGTTTTTGTTTTTGTTTTTGGAGTCTAGGGTGTGTAGGTCCCACTAATTAAAAATTAACATATAAAACGACGTTGGACTACATAGACACGCGTCACACGCGCGCAAGGTGCGATAGGGGTTGATAGTAGATTTATGTGGGCCTAGCCATCGGATATAAACGGGCTGTTATTTTTCGTAATGGGCCGTATCTTCTCAAATCTAAATGAGCCCACTCAACAAGCATAACGAAGATGATTGAAAAATCACAGTAAATATCTAGTTTAAAAAAGGAAAGAGTAAGCTGTTCCAACGTCAGATGTGGGACTAGAGTTTTCCGTTTTAGGCGTCTTCTGTTGAAGAAGAAAGGCGCGTTTTTTCCACTTTTGTTTTAGGGTTTTTCATTTCCGAGTAAACGACTGAACCTACGACATTGTTAATTCCCAGAGATGGAGCAAAATATTATCAAAGATTGTCAAGTAGAAATCTGTTCTGAAGAAGAAGAAGAAGGGCACAGAGACATTCTCCAAGAAACCCCAACGGATTCTCTAACCGAGAACATCGGACAGAGATTTATTCGACCCGTCACGCCGGAGAATCTATTCAAAGACGTCGTTTTGGAGGAAGGATCTGTGGTCGATGCTGAACACAAAGATGGATGGTGTACCGGTGTTGTGATAAAGAAGATGGAAGCGGAGAACTATTTGGTTTACTTCGATGTTACACCAGACATTGTTCAATACAAGAGAAAGCATTTACGGGCTCATCTTGATTGGACCGGTTCGAAATGGGTCCGACCAGAAGCTAAGGAAGTGAGCAAGTCCATGTTTAGTCCTGGGACATTAGTGGAAGTAAGATGTTCTATTATAGATAAAGTTGAAGTTTCTTGGGTTAGTGCTATGATAATTAAGGAGATTGAGGAGTGTGGTGAGAAGAAATTCGTTGTGAAGTTCTGGAATAAACACTTGAGATGCAATGGTGGCGATGAGGCAAAACCAAACATGGTTGTTGATTCATGCCGTGTTAGGCCTACACCGCCTCCTTTCTCGGTTGAAGTGTATAATTTGCTGGAATGTGTTGAGGTGTTTCGTGGTTTGAGTTGGTGTCAAGGCTTGGTGCGAGGGATTCTCTCTGAGAAACGGTACATGGTTAGTTTAGAGGCTACGAAGGAGGACTTGTTATTTAAGCATTCAGAGCTTAGGCCTTTTAAGGTGTGGGAAAATGGGGTTTGGCATAATGGACCAAAGCAAGAACCTGTAAAAGAAACCCCTTTCAAGCCAGTGTGTTCTTCTTCTTCTGTTGTTAGGCCAATGAAAACTCCTAAAAGGGATACAAAACCTGAGGAGGAAAATGGCCACACAGTCACTAACGCTGCCACTGGAGTGACATCCATAGCAAAGGTTTCACCTGTAACACCGTTGAAACAAACAGAGGCCAATACTGAAGGAAAGAAATGCCCTGAAAAGACATTTGAGCCTATGAGGAATCAGAATGGCTTGGGATATGATTCACCTAGAGAGAAGTTGCCTGAGGAGGATAAGAGCGAAGATGGGAGTAGAAAAAGGAAAAGAGAAGAAAAACACAAATCAGGCCTGAATGAAACTGATGGGACTTGTAATGGTTCAGAGACTGAGATCAATGATACAGGTAAAAATATCTGCAACAATGGTTATGTTGATGATCAGCCTCTCTCTAATCAGAGCCCGAATGTGGTGAATAATTCTGCTGCTGATGTTACAGGAACTCAACCAAAGGATGCACTAATGAGTTTGCCTTTTGCAAAGAAGCTGCCGTTTTGGAAGACTTATGAAACAAATGAGTTATACAAAACACAACCACAAAATCCTCATTTCAGCCCTTTGTTCAAGGCTAAAGAAGATATCCGCGAATGGTCAGCGGTTGGTATGATAGTGGCATTCTATGGATTATTAGATGAAGTCAAAGACCTGCAGCTGAATGTTTCCACAAGGAAACTAAGTAGCCTCAGTAGTTCTTTTGCCGAGCTAGAGAAACACGGTTTCAACGTTGAAACCGCACAGTCACGGATCAGAAAAGTGTTGTCTCTCCAAGCAAGGCGAGCAAAGAAAGCAGAGCAGGGAAAATGTCTTGAGAAGAAGATTGAAGCTGAAGAAATCGAAAGGCAGAAGTTTGAAGAAGAAGTGGCCGAGTTAGACCGCAAAATTCTGGAGCTGAAGAGACAAGAATTGGTTGTGAAAGAGAAGAAGGAAGCGGCTGACAAAAGGATTGTTGAAATGAAGTCATGTGCAGAAAGCATTGATCAAGAGATTAAAGATGTGGAGCTTGAGTTTCAGACAACTGCTTCGGCTCCATGGTAATAATAGTAGACAAAAACTATGAATGACCTCTAAGCTCTATATTTTGGTAAATAAAAAACTTTTGAGTAGATGTAAGTAAAAAGGGTAAGTTTCTCTAAGATCTTTATCCCCTTATGGTTATTGCTGATGATGTTTGGTTTAATTAATCTCTTAAGATTAACTAGAGAATTTTCTTTTGTATGCAACTTTGGGTCGAATTGCTTTCAAAAACAGTAGAGAAGGGTTACTAAAACTTATTTGACCTTAAAAGTAAATTTGTGCAGATACTTACTACTCCTCTTTTAAATTATAAGCACCCCAATTTTTAAAGTCTTTGTCATGTGTTAAGTGTTAAGTGTGTTAATTAACAAAAGAAAAGAAAAACAAAAAGTGTCGAGTGTGTTTGTGGGGCTCACTTGTCCACCGTCCAGCTTTTCGACGAAGCATTAAAGGCTTCGGAACTAAGCCTAAATTAAAGCTAACACGGAGTGATGTTCAATCGGTTAAACTAAGCCGATTCTACTAAAAAACCAAACCATAGAACCGATTATATGAACTTGTTAGATCCTAATTATTTTTCATTGTGTGTAATCAAAATTATCTAATACGTAGAATTAAGATCCAACTCAAGATTAAATCTTAGTTTTCACAAGAAAAAATATTAAATCTTAATTTTACTTATTCGGTTTATGAAAAAAAAAAAATTGATAATACCGGTGCTGTGAAACCAAAACTAAAATCGAACCAAAGATCCGTATTTCAATTAAATAAATAAATAAAAATGAATTTCTGGGCTTATTTAAACTCTCCTTTCACTTTCTCCTCCCTCCAAATCAATCAACCAAACCAGAGAATAAAATATACTACAATCGAGAGAGCGACCAACCGCCGGCGAAACTCTTTAACCGGAAACCTTTGAACTAAATTCTTCGATTTGTCTTCTGAGTGAAAATGGAGGATATGGTGGGGTATGGGTTCCGTCCGACCGACGATGAGCTCGTCGGTTACTATCTCCATAACAAAATTATGGGCAAGACTTGGCTCGTAGATGGAGCCATAAGCGAGGTCAACATCTGTAGCTTCGATCCATGGAATTTGCGCTGTAAGTTTCAAAATTTTCTGAAATTTTCATTTGGTCTCCTGAGTCCTGACTCGGTCGTCTTCTCTAAACTGTAACAGTCCAATCGAAGATCAAATCGAAAGATGGTGTGTGGTATTTCTTCTCTCGTAGAGAAAACAAGTACTCGAGTGGGAATCGTCAGTGCAGGAGAACGAGTTCTGGGTTCTGGAAACTTACAGGAGAGCATGTGGATGTTAAGGATCAGTGGGGGATTTGGTGTGGAAGTCCAAGTAAGATTGGTCATAAAAGGGTTTTAGGGTTTCACAGGGGAAGAAACTCTAAAGGCGTAAAGTCTGATTGGGTTATTCATGAGTATCACTACACACTCGTTGAAGAAGATGAGGTATTATTCTTTTCAAGACCATTCCTATTGAAATGTTTTTCAGTGATGAACTTATATGCTTACTACCTCTGGAATTATTACAGAGGACCTATGTCATCTGCAGACTGGAATACAAGGGTGACGACAGGAGCATTCTATTTGATAATCCAACAGATCCCAATCCCAGTTTTGTCGCCAATATGACTAATAGTGTAGGTTCTTCACTTTCCATACTGATTGTTTCCCACTCTTTAATTTTGACTAGGCTGACCAAAAATTGCTTGTGTCCAAACTGATTTGATATTTCCCTCAACTTCAGGTGGACCGATCACTTCAAGGAAATTCAGGATCTTTCACCCATCTCTATGAGTATGATTCAGCAAATCAAGGCCAGTGGTTTGGTGGAAATTTCAACCTCCAACAACAATTTCCTTACTCGGCCTCAGATGAAGATAACTCTGACATCATTCGGGACTTTCTGATTGATGAAGTGTATGACTCTTCGGTAGATGGAAGGACTTATATGCAAGAGAATTCCAGTGATTATCGCCCAAAAAAACCTGTGACTGGGGTTTTTACCGATGATAGCAGCGATAGTGACACTGACTCAATGGTAACCACTTCACACTTATAATCAGAATATCTATCGTTTTTGTTTCTCACATGTCAACTTTTTTGGTTTTTTCAATAGACTTGCAGAGACACTTCGAGCTGTACTGATACTGTTGGTAGTTCAAATGAACAGTATCATACTCCTATCGATGATATTCCATCATTGAACACTATTGAGCTTTTCCGCAATTATGAGGCACAAGAGCCACCACCAGAGCAGCTGAAATTGCATTTGCAGGGCAAAGAAAAGGTATTATAACACCTCTCCCTGAGAAACATGATTTTGATACAGAATGTGAAATCATCAAATTTTAGTTACATTACATATAAATTATGGGCTATGGATCTGCTTGCAGGTGATAAACATGCGGAAAAGCGAATGCGAGCTGAAAATGGCTAAAGACTCAATCAAGAAAACTTCATTCACCAGCAAGATGAAGCAGAATCCACAGTGGATATATCATCTCACGAACATGATCATTGGCGTCTTATTGTTTATCTCCATCATTGGTTGGATCATTCTGGTTGGTTAAGAGGTCAAATCCGATTCTTGTTCACAATTTTTCTTCCATGTTTTGTATGTAGAGATAGAAATGAAATGTATGTAGAGATAGAAAAGAAAAAGAAAAAAAGATCCCGGAATATGTAGACATCTTCATCGTATATAGCATTGCACATAGTTGCAGTTGTCATGATGGACACATCAACACATTGAATTAAAAAACCAGATGTAGCAGAATAGGCTCAAATCAGCTAAGAATCCACCATAAATCACTCATTGAATCAGCTAAATCGCCATCTCAAAGCTACAATCAAACAAAAAGCAATAAACAAAACTTGACATCGGCATTACAAATAACTGTCGCATAAGCATCATTATAGGCGCCGTTTGTTTTCTGAAAGGTTTTGTCTGGTTCCTTTTCGAACAAACGGACCGCCCAAGTTAGTTTGTTTAAGCCACGTTGGATTACAACAGACACGCTTTATAAGCGCGCACGGTGCGATAGGGGTTTATAGTGTTATAAGTGATCTGAGAAAATCCATAGCTCATAAGTGATCTGGTTTAAGTTTCAAAACACTGAGAAAATCCATATAGCTTATAAGGCTAGAACCACTATACAATACCAGATCGAAGTTTTGGTCTATAAAAGTAGGAAACATAGCCATTTTATTCTTTACTTATAGTAATTAAGAACCCTATATGTACAGTCACTTTATTCTTCAGCACCAACCACCTTAGAGTTCGATCTCCTTGTCAAAGATGTCCCAACCATCTTCGAGAAACTCCCTACAATCATCTTTCTCTTTGTTCATCAAGGAAGAAGCTGCTGCTTCTGGGCTCTTGTTGTTGCTTGAGGTTCCAGGCAAACTATTCAATGGCTCAGAAGGATTCTCAAGCACCAAGCTTCTCAATCTCATAGATGATCCGGATGAACTAGTGTGGCTCGAGGAGACTGATTTGGTTAATGACACTCGGTTGTCGAATTTCTCTTTCAGCAGCTTCACATCTTGACAGATGACAGAAATTTCTCCCCTGCTCAAAGAACCATGAGAGATTAAAAGATCCATTTGAAAGGCCAGATCATTATGAATACCCGCAGGAAAAATTGCTATAAGATTCATGAGTGTTCTAAATAAATCGACCAATGGCCACCTGGTGGGTCGAGAATGGGACTTACTGTAAGGAATCAACAATCTGACCACGATCCATAAGAAACTCTCGAAGCTGCAGGCCAAGAAGAGGAAAAAAAGATGGGATTGAGAAGAATTCTGACTTGAGAGGAAACTCATTCACTAGTCTTAAAAGCTACAACAGTAGTGATTTTACCTTGGAGTTTTCCTCTGCCTCCTCCTCTAGAAGTTTTGATTCTTGGACTACTTTCTCCATGATTGCTTCTTGTTCAGTAAGTACCTTAAGTGCAGAATCTTCTTTTTCTTTCCTTTCTAGCTCAGCAGTTTTTTTTATCTCCAATGCTGCAGCTAGTCTTATTTCAAGAGTTTCACGCATCTACAAAGACACAAATTAGATGAATCTCTCTAACAGCATGAAACAGAAAAGAGGAGACAAGTTTTTATAATCTGCAAATGAAACATGCCTCATCAAGGACATCAAGAGATTTGTTTCGTTCTTCTGATAAGTTGAGCAACCGGTTTTCAAGCTCTTTTACTTCAGTGGCCAAAATTGACTTCTCTCCATACACTTCTCCAGCATGCTGCAACACATCATTATAAATTAGTCATCACAAAATAAAATCACATTTAGCAATATGTACTAGCACATTATAGGTAACAATAACGTTACCATGTCATTTGCTTCCTTCCCATGTTCCAGCATCTCTTTGAGCTCCTCGACCTTTTGAAGAGTATCCAAACCTCCCCTAGCAGCTTCCTCCTTTGATTTCTCTGCATCCTTCTCTTGAAGTTCAACTTCTCTCATCAGATTCATGACCGATTCCATCACGGTGAGTAGGGTTTTCTTCATCATTGCACAAAAGAAAAAAGAAGAAAAAAAATCACAAACTCTCATTTCGAAGAACATAAATGTTTATCTACCAAAATGCAGATACGTAACTAGATGTTGGAAGCATTGTGTCCCGCTTTTCTGGAACTCAGTACCAGTGAACACAGGTCCAATGTAATGTACGCAAAAGTACAAAATTCAACAGGCTTAAAGAATGTTAATTAATATATGTTAGTCAGTATACCTTGTTACTTCTGGCATCTTCGATAATCTCTTCAAGGTGATCAATGCTGCATCCATGGGTTGATGTGCTAAAAGCACCACCTAATTCAGTATCACCATTTTCACTGGCGAGTGAATGCTTTGAAGTCTCGTCCACAACATTTATGCTCCCAGAGCCCACTTCAAAACATGAACCCTGCTGTATATTAGTCGTATTACTATCTCCAGGAGTTAACTCGACCAGCTTCTGTACAGCATTTTCTGAACCTATGCTTGTGTTTGATTCTGCTTGATTCCATGTCATATGCAAACCAAGATCTTGCCAAAAATTGCTAGTCGATTTAATGTTCTCTTGGGCGACGGCTGAGACCAGTTTGGCAATATCACCCTCTGGCACGTACAAGCCAAGTTCTGCTTCGCTCGGAACATCAAAACTCCTACCAAAGAAATCATAGTTTTCATGCTCTTTTCCACGAGCCTTTTTCAAAGATAGAGCTTCCTCACTTTCACTGTCTTTATGGCAGACATCAAGACCAACATTTGGTGGAAATTTTGTTTGATCATTCATATTTGAGACCAAATCAGTACTTGGAGCACTGGTATTGTGGTTGCGAGTAACAACCACCGGGATAGTTTCTGAAGAAGAAGCGCTAGACTGTGAACCAGAAGCTACTAGAAAAGAGCGGCACCTAGAGACAACATCTTCCAAACCACGTTCTACTGCAATTTAAACAAGCATTTTATCAACATATGCCCACTGAAGGAAGAATAAGAAACATCAAGCTGTGAATGTACAAGCCAGAGAAACAAACAGTAGACAACATGGTTATTTTTCATAGGCTAAAGTTGTACCTTCGCGCTCAGAAATACTTCCAGATGACTTGTTCCCAGATTGAGTAAAACTACGGGACAAATTTGAGGGCAACGAAGGAATAATCTCTGAAAGAACTACAGCAGCAGCTTCATCAGCATCCTTTGGGTGTTCTATTGCAACAGCTCTCAAAATTCGTGAATCAATCTGCAGAGGAACATAATATATAATGTGGCTTTAATTAGACAACAAGAGACATGAAATGAATATGAAAACACAAAACAAAAGATGTTTAGGCCAAAATAAATAAATAAATAAATGATGTCAACCGTTTGGAAGTGAAACTATTTGATCAAAATAATATATCCAGTGCACATTAAAGCAAATGAATAAAAATGCTTCTGAGCAAAAAGATGGATGCTTTCACGATTTCACTGCTAAAGTTGTATTAATAAAATTTACCTGAGGAAATATTTCCGTTAGAGATCGATAAACAGAACCGAAACCCATCAGTGAAAGTTAAACTGACACTGCAGAAAACAAGCAAAATATAAGTTTAGGATAGAATAAGAAAAACATCACAAGCCCTTTTGTGTGAAAACCCAATTGAAACGGATACAGTGACAGTAACAAGGCAAACATAACAACGACGGATAAAAGTCATAAAACTATCGAAGACGGATAAACACTAAAGTTTGCGTACACTATAAACCCTAATTTCTTCCTTGATGTGCAAATAGAAGAGAGAGATTACAATCACACAAGTGCAGAGGAAAAAAAAGCACTTATTCAAGAAATTACAATTCAGTGTCACCTAAGATTTCTAAAATTGGAAAAACGGAGATTAGAAAACCTAATTAACAAACAAAAATTACATAAATTAGAGTCATCAAAATCAAATGGATCATGAAACGATCAAACTATACTTTAAATCCGATATCACTAACCATCAAAATACACAGAGAAAACTAAAATTTTGAATACGACGATTCAGTTTCCTCGATTTTTTTTTAATTTTCAGAGACAAACTAAAGCAAATAGAAGAGACCTTTTCCAAATTTTCGTCTTTTTGGGGGAGTAAGAGATCGGAGGCGAAGAAGAACAAGTATGTGTGATTTGCTCCGTTTCTTTTGTTAAAACTTGAGGACTAAGTCGGTACTGTGGGTGGGTAGCGTAATTTTACAGCGTAGCTGAGGGTATTTTGGTCAAGTTATCGACTTTGACTGACGTGGCTTTCTCGTTGAAGATTTAAAAAGGTCCCATGCAATAACCAATAAGCAATGGACGTAACGTAATATTATTGCTTTATTGGATTTTGGCGAACAAGGAAAATACCTTAAATTATGATTGGCTTGTATATTTATTTACTCCTCAAATAATATTTTTTTCCAATAATTTTCTGGATATGTCAAAAAAAATTCTGGATGAAACTAATGAGTAATGATAGTTGTGTGTGAATCTATTTCTCAACAGAGTTGTCTATATTGCGGGAAATTTTATTTTAAAAAAAAAAGAAAAAAAAAAGAAAGATAAACCGATTAGAAAATTATTGAGGCTAAAGTATTTTTGAATTATATTATCAAATAAATAGATTTTTCAAATAAATATTTCCGGTAAGACTTGTAAAAACAAGACACTTGAAAATGGAATCTCGTCCAACCATTTTGTTTCACAGATACATCAATCTTTTGTCTGCTTTAACAAGTACAAAATGTAACCTTTGAGAAATTGGGTGTAGATGATGAGATTCCCAAAAAGGCTACCAAGTCATTATAGTGAACATTACAATTCACAATCAATCTTAATTCTACGATCAATGGTTGATCCATGCACTTTCAGCCTTCTTCCCAATCGACATCGTCTTCTTCTTCTTCTTCTTCTTCTTCCCCACCCGAAGCTTCTGCTTCCACATTCAAGTCCACCTTGTAGTTTCCATTTGCTGCAAGTGCGGCACATGTTAAGTAAAACCAAGTTATAATCTTTCATATGATCAGCTAGTAAGCGAATTGAAAATGAAGTACGTAAACTCACACTGACCTGTAGCAGGAGCCTCTTCTTCCCATCCAACATCTTCTTCATCTTCCTCTTCACGTTTAGACTTCATACCAAGCTGACGATCTGAGCATGTTGTAGTGAACTGGGTCTCAGGGGTTAATTCGGCTGTGGATTCTTGTTGATTCATCTTTGCAGCAAGCTCTTGCTGCTTCAGTATTTCAGTGTAGTAAGCTTTGAGATACTCATCCTGAAGCAAAATGAATATACTGTATCAAATTCTGGAAATAAAATCCACAAGATGCTACTGTGGGAATCTAAATAGAAACAACGAATCTGTCCCCAAAAGCATGCCTTCAAATCCTTTTCATCGCCATTTCCCATGGCTGATTTCTTGTCATCTGAAAGTTTTGATGCTTCTCCTGAGCCACCATCAACCTTTGCTTCTTGTCTCACTTCTCCTCTTTGTTCCCCAGTGAGATTCATTCCTTCCCTGATCATCCATGGAGGCAAGACTTTCAGACTAGAATCTCCACCTTTAGATTTGACATCTTCTTTTCCTTCACCAAGGTTAACCTCAACCTAACCATGTAAGATTTAAGAAATCAACTAACCACAATGAAAGCTGAAAAATGCAGGGAAAACTTTAACAGACTTTGAGTAAACTTATTCCTCATTAGGGTTCTAAATGGTAACACAAAACTCTGTTGATCCACTAAAGCTTTTTTAGCACAATTTAAACTTGCACATGAACTGACTGAAAAACTTCCTTACAATACGATTGCCTTATCATATATTACCACATTGAACTTCTATATATATTGAGAAGTGTAACTAATGATCACCTTTGTCTCTCCGAGAAACGGCATTGGTGTTGAACCATACCCACCCTGTGACCTCAAAGGATCATTAGGGTTAAGATCACCATTTTCACGAGCAGCTATAGTTGCACGAGCCTCCCACGCCTGAAGAGATCCAAATTCAGGAACTGGTAGGTCTTTCACTCTATTTATTTGATCCATCAGAGGTTTCAGTTGAACCTGCACTTTATTATACTCCAATTGTGTCAGCGTACAAACTACAGTAACCAACCCAGCATACAAGAAAACAGAATCAAGCAAAACTAATCACTAAAAAGCAGCACGGTATAAGCCAACATCACAAAGACAATTTTTCCGAACCTGTCAAGTTAAAAGATGAGTTAAAAAAAAAAAAAAAA
>VBRH01000037.1:17411-39089 GCA_014578085.1 Cardamine resedifolia | reverse complement strand
AAAAAAAAAAAAAAAAAGTTCGCCAAAATATGTTTTTACGTTTGATAGTGAAACCGGAACGGAGCGAAACGCAACAGAATCTCAAGATCGAAGAACAGTGAAATCGAAGAATTGAAGCACTACAAGCTTCTCTTTCTCTATTTGACCTCTCCATTTGCTTCTCTCTATTGATTCCTGCAATCGCATGTTTCGTTTACCCAATCGGAGGAGAGAGAGGCGACGCTTCTGAAGCATATCTCCGGAATCGGGGCGAACAAAATAGCTGCGAGAAGCAGGATTTCGTTTTTTTGAGAGGGAACACAAATATGGCGAAAGTGGAGGGTCTAAGGGCGAGGCCGTGGCTGAAGCCAGGAGCTTGTATAAATGGAGGTCAATATGACTACGACGGTGCGGAGGATGACCATTCCAGGCCTTGGTGGCGGCGTCGCCTCAGATCCTTGTATATGGCGGCGATGTCTTTCACTCCCTCCACTTTCCGAATCGCAATCTCGCTGCTACTCCTTGTGGCTATTGGTACCGCCGTCACTTTTCTCCCGGTTGAGCAGGCAATTTCTCTTTTCCTCTATCCCTCTCATTCGCATTTTGCGTGTATCTGTAGCTTTAGTGATAACGTAGCAACGATAGTGTCTATCTTTAGAAATTTATAGAACGGAATATTGGTAGAGCTACCTAGATCACTATATCTCTGTTCGGAAATTGTGATGCTTGGTCTCTAGACTGTAGATTGTTTACACTTGGACTCTTCATGAAGTCTTCTTTTATGAAGATCTGTAGTTGGAAGGATGAGAGAAGTTTTTATTTTCTTAAAAAGTTAATCGAGAACTTTACTAGACTTGGTCGTAGAGCAGTAGTCATAGATCAGGCGAATTGTAATGGTAATGTATATGATTTAGAATCATTGTTCTGTTCCCTCTTTGCAGAAATTGAAGGACTTCTTGTTATGGATTAAGGAAGATCTTGGACCTTTTGGTCCACTGGCATTGTAAGTTTTTCATGCTTGCTACTTATTTTGGTTCTCTCTTTCTTAACTTTAGTTTCAGTCACGAATCGGTTTATTTTGCTGACATTGTTTTCTGGCTTCCTTAAATAATCTTATGTCTTATTTTATCTCATTGAAATTTGCAGGGCTTTGGCTTATATTCCTCTCACAATTGTGGCAGTTCCTGCTTCTGTACTCACGGTAGGTGTGGGTTCATAACTATGTAATGAAGTCTAGGGTGCTTCTCTATGATGTTTTTACTTAATTTTTTCGTTATAAGGTGGGATGCTAGGACTTTTTATCCCTGTTTTGATAGTCTTGATTTGCGCTCTGCAGCTAGGTGGTGGTTACCTTTTTGGCCTGCCAGTAGGATTTGTAGCCGACTCTATTGGAGCTACATTAGGTGCAACAGCGGCATTTCTGCTTGGTAGAACGGTATGTCTCTTCGATATGGTAGTATCTGTTCTAATATATCTCGCTTGCGATAACCACTGGGCAATTTAACTGAGTGTGGCATCTTTCCTGTCTTTGATATCTCATTGTTGCTAATGATTTTTCATTTGTCTTTCTGGTATCATGCAGATTGGTAGATCTTATGTCACCTCAAAAATCAAGCATTACCCAAAGTTTCAAGCTGTTTCCTTAGCAATTCAAAAATCTGGCTTCAAGGCATGAAAATTTAGTAGCACTCTCTCAATTAGTTGACAGTTCTTTTTTCTTCATAGAAGCTAGACCTGGGACCAGCAGTATGGCTAAGTACCTCAATTTTCTGGCTACATATAATTGACTGACTACTAACTGCATGTTGATATTTTCTTCCTTTACAGATCGTTTTGCTGTTACGTGTTGTCCCCATACTGCCCTTCAATATGTTGAATTACCTTCTGTCTGTAACCCCCGTTCGCTTAGGGGAATACATGCTGGCCACTTGGTTTGGAATGATGGTACTGACATTTCTTTAGCATTCGCTTGTATGTTGGTCATTTATACTTTGATAGTGGGGGAAGAAGAGCCTAGTTCTTTGATATTTGTTTTTACACCCAAGAACTACTCTGTTCTTGGAGATTAGTAGTTGGGGTTTCAGTTAACCCAAATGGACATGTGTTTTACGCACCCAATTCATGGATCCCAAAGGGGAGAAATTGAGAAAACTACGAAAATTGTTTGAAGTTAGCAGGCATGTGGAAGTGTAGACTGCTAATATTATCCAGTCTTGTGAAATGTTTTGATGTAACAGCCCATTACGTTTGCGCTAGTTTATGTTGGAACTACTCTGAAAGATCTTTCTGATATTACACATGGATGGCATGAGGTGTCAGCATTTCGTTGGGTAAGTTTCCGTTCATTGACTTCCACTTGGCTACTAGATTGGTTATGACCGTAGCTCAGCTTGACTGAAGATACTTTGAATTGGACAAACGCTCACATCAAAGCTATCAAGCCATAATTCATAATTTCTCGTCCTTTATCATTTATATTGGGAAGAACGAATTGCCTAGGTTTAGAAGTTTGTAGTGTAAGAAAAATAACAACTTGTCCGGATCTAATTTAGGTTTTATTCTATAAGGATTATTAGGAATCTCTTGGCGTCTATCTCACAATATAGTGTAGAGTTGCTAATTATCCATTTGAGAATTATGCTTGAATATCCCGAGGATGATGATTTCCTAAGCAAGTCTGAAGAAGCATACTATTATGTAGGGAATAACACTAGGATAATCTCGGCCTGCATTTATAGCTTTGAAGTATATGTATCCCCTTGCATTGTAAGTCTGATATCTCATTCTATAACTTGTGGATACAGGTACTTATGATGTTTGGCGTTGCTCTAGCAGGTGAGTTTCTTCTGTAATCATTTCCAAATATATATGTTACCTAGCTTGGTGAGCAGTTGAATGACACCGGGTGGTCTGTAATTTGACCAGTCCATTTGTGACCCGGTTTGGTAATAAAAATCTTACTAGAGTTGTCTGGTGTTATACAGTATTCACTGCTGATGGTATATAAAGCTGATGGTGAAAAATTTTGATTGATTATTGTGAATTATGTGGGTGCAGTAATTCTGATAATATGCATAACAAGAGTGGCGAAATCATCCTTGGACAAAGCATTAGCTGAGAATCCAACTGATTCAGATGGGAAGAAGAATGACGACAGCTGCATGCTCCCCATCGCAGAACCACCACCTGATCTTCACGAGTCTCTTGTTATCAGAATCGATCCATCTAATACTTGAATAACAAGACCAAAAGAAACTTGTTGAGTTTTGTAAATTTTCCAGGAAACACACAATTTTTTTACCAAGGAAGGGAGATATTAGATACAATTTGTATAGGATAATTAATATGTACCTTAAATCACCGTTAAATTCGTTTATTCTTCACTTGGTTATTTATAAGAATACTCAACCGGTGGTATTAGGTAACCCAAAATGAATATTACTCGAGTCATAATCAGACCAGTTCTACCGTGGGCGAAACGGGTCGGGTCGGGTGTAAATGGCATATTCCAAGGTCTTGAATCTTGATACGTTTGCATCTACCATATTTTATCCCTGAATCTATTTTATCCCTGAATCCCAAATCGCTGCTACTCTCGTCTCCGTTCATTTTCGCGGTGCTTGCCTTCTCTATAACCGCTAATACAACTCGAAACCTATTGCCCTTTTGGAGACAACAGTCACGTGGCTCGGTTTTCTGTTCAAATCAGGAGTTTTCCTCATATTTAATTTGTTGTTGAATCATGGCGGCTACCAATGTCATGCGGCGTGAGGAGAACCTTCTTATGTCGTCCCCTCTTGATCCCCGTAGAGGTAATTCGAACTTCAATTTTGAATTTTTCCGAGCGAGTGATATTCTCGTTTTTGGTTTCATTTCCTTAATCGGAGAAATGTCTGTGCTGGGGAATTAGGGTTTCTGGGAATGAATTTCTTAGGGTTTCACGTGCAGGAGATACTTCTGCTTCTCGTGGCCTCTCGCTTGAGAAGAAAATTGAGGCCCTTGAGAGCCTAACGGGACAAGTGAGTTTTTTTTTTTGTGTGGTGATTCCATTCAATGGTTTGGTTGATCAAAGATGAATATTGAGGTTGATATTTTTTCTTATAGCTAGTGAGTTGTACTTGCATAATGCAGGTTAGTAACCGGCGATCTAGGAGATGGTTAAATGATCGTATTTTGATGGAACTTGTTCCTCGTTTAGATGCCCAAGAAATCAGAGGCTTGTTTGCTCCACCACCATGGGGTATTATTACTTTCATTTTCAAACTATACTCTTCCCGTATAATCTCCAATGTACTTGGACTTTTTGCTAATGCGATCAGCGACGAATGTTCTACAGGTGATGATGTCCCACCCTCAGCCTTTTCTTTGACTAGTGTTGGAGAATGGGACAAATTTAGAAACATAGACATGGACAAGGAGGTAAGTTACCTCTCTTTTGGGACTGGGTCTGGGTGTCAGAGAACAAGTACAAGTTAACTGTAATAATCATCCGAAAACATGTTGTTAACTGTAATGGTATTTTTATCAGGCCAATATCATGGATTCCTTGAATCGGTCATCTGTACGGCAGAAAAGTCGTGTGGATGCTGATAAAACCGCTGTCTTAAATGCTTGGCGAAGAATAGATTGTAGAACAAGAGAGGCTCTTCGACGTAGCTTTTTACCTGACCTAATCGAGGGATATGAGGTATAGATTCTTCGGAGATGACTATTTAAGCCATACATGTAACTATAGACGCCTTGCTCCTAGTCTCAATAATTGTTTATTATTTTCACAGAACTGTTTAAGTCATTTCATTGAAGAAGGTGGTGAAGGAGATGTTCTTGAGCTCAAGGTTCAAGACCCATTCCATAGATTGCTTTTGCACGGTGTTTGTGAGGTATGAGTCCTCTAAGTTATCTTCTGCTAAGATGTTGAATATAAAGAGTAACAACCTGAAGAAACTATTTTCTTTGGAGTAGTACCACAATTTGGTATCTACAACTGCAACAGAACAAATAGGAAGGATAGTAACGAAGACAACAAGGATCAAATGGAAGAATGGAGGAGATTCAGGTGAGGAACCGAGCATCAGCCTCGCGCATTTCCTTAGGATGTCAAAAGAAGGAGCTTGGTAACATGATAACATAACACAACAACACTTTATTAAAATAAAAGATGCATTGGCCTCCTACTTGAAGGGCTATTTATGCAGCAAAAGGATCTCTCTCTTTGCTATTTCTTCTGCGTGATCTTGTAAGCTTGTATTGTATTCTCACTCAATTTGTACGAAAATTTGAACTAGAATTGTGATTTAAAAAAATAGTAATTTTGCGTCATCATAAAATGAGTAGTTTAGTTATATTTTCTAAATGATATTGTTATATTATATATTCGTGGGCCCTGTGGTGGACCATCTGGGGTCAGATTAAGACAATAAAAGGAGTGGAAAGAAAGAAAAAAACATTGACAAATAAAAACTTTAGTCAAACAAAAATGGCGAGCAAAAAGAGAGTGAAGTACTTCGTGGTTGATGCATTCGCTGAATCCGCCTTCAAAGGGAATCCAGCTGCTGTTTGCTTTATTGACGAAGATAACGAGAGAGACGACGAGTGGCTCCAGTCTCTCGCCGCCGAGTTCAACATCTCCGAGACTTGTTTCCTTACTCCGATCACCGTCTCCGATGATCTCGATTTCCCCCGTTTCCGTCTCCGGTGGTTCACTCCAGTCACTGAGGTTGGTTTTTTCGAGTTTTCTTTAGGTTTTGACTTGAGATTGTTCATTTGAGTTGCGAGTTGACTGAAGACTCTATACATTTAAGAATCTCCGATTCGAATTCATGTAACTGATACAAATTAGATCCTTTTTTTTTTTTTGTTGTGCAGGTGGATCTGTGTGGTCATGCAACGTTAGCATCTGCTCACGTTCTCTTCTCAAACGATTTGGTTGATTCACAAGTAGTTGAGTTCGCCACAGTATCAGGGATTCTAACAGCTAAACGAGTTCCACTTACTTCAGAGCTCAAAGATGAATCAACCTTGTTGATTGAATTGAACTTCCCTGTTGTTCCAACTTGTGAAATCAATTCCATTGATGATCTCTCTTCTGTGTTCTCTAAAGCTTTGAATGGAGCTACCATTGTTGATGTTAAAGCCACAAAGAATGACATCCTCGTAAATCTTTCAGCAAGTGACTCTTTTTCTTTCTTTCTGTCTATTGCAATCCATTGAACTACTAAATCTGGATTTTTTTTTCGATTGATTTCAGGTTGTGCTTTCATCTTGGGAAGCTGTCATTGAGTTACAGCCAAGAATAGATGAGATATTGAAATGCCCTTGTGAAGGATTGATGGTGACCGCCGCTGCCTCTGCAGGATCTTCTTATGATTTCTGTAGTCGCTACTTCGCCCCTAAAGCAGGAATTAATGAGGTTAATAGTGACTCAATCTGTTTTCATCGTGATCAAAACAGTCAAAGCAAAAACATTACCTCTTTTGCTTTTCGCTTCAGGACCCTGTTACTGGAAGTGCACATTGTGCATTGGCACATTACTGGAACCTCAAGATGAACAAGTGTGATTTCGTGGCCTACCAGGTTCTATCTCTCTCCACACAGACTTTTGAGACAAATTTTGTATTAGGTTCCTGAAGAAAGATTTGTTTATTTTTCAAATGAGGTTTAGGCTTCAAGCAGAGGGGGAACAGTGAAGGTTCATCTGGACAAAGATAATCAAAGGGTTCTGCTCAGAGGCAAAGCAATCACCGTCATGGAAGGTTGTGTCTTAGTTTGATTTGCCTATAAAATCAAACCATTACAAAGAATTTCACTACAAAAATCACGGAACCTCTATTAGCAGAATCAGTTAGATAGTTGTTTACCTTGTGTTAATTTAAGGTTTAAGGAGCAAGGTTCAGTGTCCTCTCTTATCGTGTCACGTCTCTTAGCACTTTGTTGTAATGTTGTTGTATACAAAGTCTTAATAATGAGAATGAAAAGAAAAGAAAAGAGTTTTGTTTTTCTTTGTTAACTGATAATATGGTACATACCGGTTTTGACCAGCTTGAACGATATGAAGTAGGACTACAAAATTCAATATATTTGCTTCTTTCTCCATATTCTCCAAACGAGAGATCTCTTTCTATTCACTCACTGAGACATCAATCCATGTCGTAAGTAAATTGGCATGTCGTTTACGAGAGTAGAAGAAGTGAGGGCACTTGCACCCGTTTTCTTACAATCAAAACAAGTTTATAAATCCCTAATCAATATCTCTGGCAGTATTTTGTACTTCGTTTTTATTGGATTTGATTATTCGAGTTCATTTTCAAATCCAACAAAACTCTTGTGTTATACAGTTTATGATTTAAAAAATTTAATTGAAAATAATGTGTTATTAAAATCGAAAATTTCTTAGGATATATAATATTCAGTGTTTTATGTTTTTTTTTTAAATTGTTTAAAAAATTATTTGAAAATAATGTGTTAAAATCTAATTCACTGATTGACAAATGTCTCAATTCTATTAATTAGAATTTTTTTTTTTTGGGGTCAAACAGGAAAGTTGAAACTTTTTAGTTATAAGAGATAATAATAATAAAAATCAAATTTCCTTGTGTAGATGGACAACACCAGCATAGAAGGAGAAAACATGGTCAAGCGTGGACTTGGATTTATAATTATGTGAGTGTTTTCCGTATCCCTCTTCGATTTATAAATCTTTTTAAAATTTGAATTAATTTTCTTAATTTTGGGTATATATATATATATATGTATGTGGAAAGCGTTGCATTTTCTGATCGTCACCGCATATCTTATGATAAATGATCAAATATTATGTAGATACGGTTTCTCTCAAGATTTTGCTGATTTTTTCATTGCCAGCATGTTATGTTGCCTCGTTCCTCCCTTCGCTGGAATTAGTTACACGTGATGTGATAGTGTGTCGGCGCTGCCTCGTTGGGGAGGATTGTATTTCAGCCATATTATAGCATTTATCTTCCTCATTCCTGTCATGTTAGTGATGCCGATTATTGATTTTGCCATTTTTATCTATATATTTGCTGGGGTAGTATTTTTGTTTTGGGTTATTTTGGTTGTTTTTCTTCCTATATTTACATTCATTTTTCTGCAAGATGAATCTTTATACCAACCACTGGTTAATTATGAATGAATTGTTTGATTTATATATATATATATATATATATATATATAATTCAGTGTTTTATGTTCAATACGTTTGTAATCTTAATTTACATAAAAATTTTACATGAAACATAATCGAGAAAATTGTACGTCTTGTCTCTTGTGTATGTGTTTCACTATATATATTTTTTGAATCTTTTAAATTTCCACATGTAAATGGATGAAACGTAACCATTTTGTTTATTTGTCCATAAGTTAATTTGCCATTCCATGAAAATAAGCATAAGCATTCTTTAGTTTAAACCAACACTATGGGCCTTCTTCATCAGTTCTTCTTTCGCTACAATATTTTAAGTTTCATTACGAATCCTTAAGATTAGAAATCTCAAGGTTATCAGAAATTATAACTTGCATTTGTCACCATGGTTGGGAGTATTCTCCCTACGAAGAAACCGAGCATTCCCAGGCAACCAGTCCAACAACTGCAGGGAGGGGTCAAAATTAGGCAAACAAAACTAGTTGTGAGCAATGACAAAATGTATTAATACAACAAGTTTGGCTACCTCCCGTTCATGTCGCCTACTAGTAACATGAGTGGTGAAATTTTCAAAGCCTTGACCATCATGGCAGCATACCGGGCAAATCCACAAGGCAGATTCACTCGTTTCACTGCACTATATCCTCCTCAAGTGCCCCTGAATCTGTGGAAAAATAATTAAAGTAGCCAGTTAGTTACCAACAGAATATTGTACCCAGTAGTCAGTAGTGCTTTTTATTTCAACAACACTGTGAGAGAGGACAAACACACACCTGCCAGAATTAAGCTTTCAAGAGAATCACATGGAAACGGCTGAACAAGGTTGTATCCACTCGATTGTAGCCCGAAAGCATAATCATCAGTGAGACGTTTTAGATGGAGGTGGATTCCCAAGGGTAAACTCAAAAATAAGATCCGAAGAGGCTGTTTCAGAAACTAAAGACTTGAGACTCTCTATTCAACAAGGAAAACATCCATTACTGAAAAAAAAAAACACGAAAGACTTTGAGACTGTAGAAAGAAAAGAAAGGCATAAGGATGAGAAGATATTAACCGCGGGGGACGTTGGTAAGAGCGATTCCACTGGAATAAACTCCTCTCAGCATGTCAATAGGGACTCCGCTAATTTTCCAAAGGCAGTGACGCTGAGAGGACCACAGTAGCCATTCTTCTCCAAAACCCGTTTGATACACCGACGGACCACCCGAGAATCACAGCCATCGGGAACCGGACACAGATTCATGTCCCAAAACACCCATGTTAAAGCCACAGCCTCCTCCTGCGTAGCCTTCCTCATCATTCAAGACGACTCTTCTTAAAACCTCACCAAGAAATTCAAACATCATCAGTGATATCATATATTTTTATATATGGGGTTGATAATGGGCTTCTTATTAATGGGCCTACTTACCGTTTATGTTGTTCTTTGTTATTATTTGGTAATTACTGGGCCTTCACTTTTCAATATATTTAAGGAAAATTTGCAAAGAATACTCCAACTAACCAATATTTTTCAAACAACTCTATAGATTACAAAAGAGTCAAAACAATACTTAAACCTCGTCGTTCGGTTTGATTAAAACGACACAGACGAATACAAATGGATGAACTTTCGAGAGACTTATCCAAAAAACCAAACCGGTTTACTAATAAACCATGTCTTGCACACCTGTCTCAGCCATCTTCTCCAAATCTTCCTGTGTTAACAGAGTTTTACTGCCCAAGGTACCCGCCTTATCATACGGCTGAGCCATTTTCCTAAGGAACTGCAGAAACCCCAAAGTTTTTAAATTCTAATGCTTATGGTTTCTTTTAACTGTGTTAGTTATAAAAAAAAAACAGTGAATTTTGGGTTTACCTCTCGGGCAATGTGAATAGCCATGTCAGTGCTTAGATTCAAGTGTGCATCACGCAGATGTGAAAGTATCCAACCAGGTAATTTGGAGCGCTTATCATGCCGGCTATATCTGCAAGTTTAACGTTTATGGCAATGTATTAGTATACCAAAGAGATGTGACCTTATAACCCAACGGAAGCATATCTGTCTCTGTCCTGTCCTAAGAAAACTGTATATACCTTTTGTCTGCAAATATCATCATCCCATAATCAGCCTTTGACCGGATTACTCGCCCTACACATTGAGCTGCTTGCCTCTGTTTTAAAGCCAAAAAAGTGTTAATAACAGTCGCAAACAGGTAAAAGATTTATGCACCCAAAATATAATAAGATCATAGAATAATAATCATACCAAGGCATCAAAAGTTAGAAAATCGCCTTCTTTTATTTGAAATGTATCACGCAAATACTCCAATCTTGCTAGTAATATCCTGAAATTTTTCCCATTTCCCTCTTAGCATCTCTCACTGATCATGTATGATGAAACATTGAAAGTATAAAAGCAGAAAACCGGAAAATGAAAGGATAAGCATTCATTTGAGTATAACTTACTTGCTTAATGTATACTGGAAAGGTACTCCGAACATTACAACCAGTCTTCCATAATGACGATCAAAATCAATACCTTCAGCAACTTTCCCCCTGCCACTCAAATACAAAATTAACTCTCAATTAAAATTTCCAAAAGAGAACTCATAGTGAAACCTCTTTAATATGTAGTTAACCAACCAGACATAAGAGAGAAGAGATGGTTCCAGTACTATATACATAAATGACAGAATCAAAGAAGCAGAACCAGAAATTCCTTGCCATGAATTCCCAAACCATCTACCATTCACAAATATAAATGTTTACCTGGCTACAGAGAAGAAAACTGCACCTCTTCCGCAATCGCAAGCCCTGCGATAATTGTCCAGTGCCAGTGTTGTTTCTACAACATCTTGCGTTTCGATAAAGACAAGCTTCTGTTGCATTATTTCCTACAAACATTAAGAGCATTGGTCATCGTGGGAAACACATATACATTAATGCCTATAGCAACTACAAATATTTTCAGGTATCATAAATATTTCCACTTCATGCAAAAAGGTGAAAATAATCCAGGCATGGTAAAGCATAGAAGAAGACCTTACCTTCAGAATTCCAGTTTCATTCCATGTAGCAATAATGCCATCCATGTATGAATAACTAACAAAGAAGCAGACAACTCCATCAGGAACAATAGATACCATCTCTACCAAGAGCTTTCCGTAATTCCTCACAACACCAGGATCACTTCTCATGTCAAATTTGGTGCTAACAGGAAGCTGATCACTGAAACGAAAGACAAATAAGCACTAATGTAAATAGGTATAAAAAACAAACAATAAGGTCAGTGTTTAGGAACTCTTTTTTTTTTTTTTAACTGCCTACCTTCCCCGAGTTAGAACCATAGGACAGATGCAGTCTCGTGTCATTGACATCTTAAAGCTTCGACTAACAACAGGATTGAAACTAAGAAGACGGGGATAAAGATCAATAGGGCTCAAGGTGCCTGATGTAATCACGACTGATTGGAAACGATCAAACACCGGTTTGATCGCCAGAGACGCATCATGACAGCTCAACTTGGATACAAAAGGATAAATGTTTCAGATACATTTCTCAATTATTCAAATGGTAACATTTACATTTGAGTCATAATATAGTTGAAACCACAATAACGATACTCAAAAGAAAGCAGATCAACACATACTTACCTGCAATATAGGATCTGGAATATGAGGCATTCTCTCGTCATATGGCTCAATGATGATGGAAAATCCCCGTGCATATGTCCCAACAAGAGTTGCAAAGTCGCACACTGTCTGGATCGGCAAAAATTCATCTGTATCTGTAATTTCAAGGGTTAGCATGAGAGAGTGGAGCCTGTCATAACAGAACTTCAGTGTTTTCTGCTCAATTCCAGCCTGAGAATTAAGCGACGATACAAAGCTAACAGGGCTTTCTTTCTCCACGTTCTCAGTGTCCAGCCGTCCCCCCAAGTACTGAAGTAATCGGCGCAAAACATGAACAAAATGCTCAGCACGTCTAATATTTCCCGGGACAGCCTCCTTTAGAATATCATGGGGCAGTGCAGGGTTTGCAAGCCATTGATCAGTTCCTGCAGAAAAACATATTTGTTGCGTCAAGTTCATAGGATCAGAAAATGCGCCCCATAATTTGTGTGTGTTTCGACCAAACAACACATCGCCTCCCTGACAATATACTTACCAGATAAGTCCCCTCTCAGCGCTAAACCCTCAACCAGCCGGTTGTATTCAGCTCGCAATCTTCCTGCATCCGTAGCCTTGAACCTTCCTACCAGTTGGACAATTTTAATAATGAGATAAGAACTTAAAATAAGTATCAGCAGATAACCAGGTACTTCCTGTTTTGAACCAAGTTAAATATGCACCATAGGATCAACCTAAACAAGACAGTCATGTTTTTAAGTTGCTGACAAGATCATTTGTAAAAAAAAATTCAGTTCTTTGAGAAGAAGCAGTCTCATAAAAGGGGATCCAATTTCGTACTAATTAAACTTCTATACGAAAAACAAACAGAAAAAATGAAATTAGCAATTAGAGTGAACACCATTCAAAAATAATCACGAAATTCAACTGAAAATAAAAAATAAAAAAATTTCTTTCACCTATATTTACTGTAATTAAGAGTGGCAAGTTAAAGGAGAAGAGTATTAGCTATGTAGGATAAAATAAGCGTACCTATCAATTTCTTGCCTTATCTTATTAAGATTTCGATTGGCTCCTTCGAGTGTAACCCTCCTCACACTGACGCTGAGTGCTTCAATACACACATTATCGATATTATGGGCCTCATCAAACACTACAACTGACTCTTTTTGTAACTCCTTTGATATAATTCCAGCAACCTTTGGATCCAGTAAGTACTGGTAGCTATAAACAATAACGTTGGCGAACTGAACCATATGCCTCGCGAGAAAGTAAGGGCACCATCCACGCTTCTTACCAAACGCCCTTAAATCCTAAATCCAAACAAACATTTACCAAATCAGCCAAAATGTGCAAGTAACCTCGAAACAGGTTCCAAATTCAAACACCATTCCAATCTTAAACCTAAACTTGATCAAGAAACAAACCTAAACTTCTTTTTAAAAGTTACCTCTAAAGTATAAACACCAGGAGGCAACAAGGCATTCTCAGCAGCCTTTTCATAGTTCTCAAAGTAGTCACAGAGTTCTACATTAGGATTCTCCGCTGACAAAGCTCTAACCCAACTAGCCGTGCGTTTCCTACAGGCGGCATCAACAGAATCACGATTCTCGGCCGCTAAAACCTTTGTATTAACACAAAGATTCTTCCGGGAGGAAAGACCAATAGCGAGGATCTTAGCCTGGGCACCGAGATGGCGTACTTGGTAGTCATGGAGTAGCTTAAGCTCAGCTAAAGTTTTCTCCATCTCATGGACAGTACGAGTGCAATAGACAAGCTTGATCGGAGAATCAGGACGAGAGAGTCGATAACTGGTGATTAAAGAGAGAAGAGCAATGGTTTTGCCAGTTCCGGTGGGCATCTCGAGAAGACAATGTCCCTTGGCGTCTAGGGCTCGCTTCAATTCAACCATGTATTCGTATTGTTCTGGATATATGTTGTCATATGGGAAGTACACCGTTACGTCTTCGATCTTGAAGATCATATTCCTCTTCCTCGTTTAAGACCTAGAAAATCGAATTTGGCAGAAGAACAGAGACAACAAGAAGAGAGTCACTCTTATAAAAAAATTCAGTTTTGTTTGGCTTTTTCATTCTGACCCCTATTTATTTTTTTATAGATGTTTGACCCCTTAACTTTACAAACTGGAATTTCTCGACAAAAGTTCATATTTGAATTTCTATTAATTTTTTTAAGATGTAAGGAAAAGAGTAGGCAGTAGGAAATATGCATGTTTCTTTTTCTTCTCTAAATGTGGCAGGGAAGTTTAGTAAAGTGTTAGTAAACCCATACACGAGCACATGTATTCTAAAGATTAGATTTGATACAAAAAAAAAAGCTGGTTTTATCTAACAATCTGCAACTGGATTTATTAGTTACAACAATAGAGAAAACTCTCGAGTCTTATTCTTCAACTGGTTGATGGAAAGCTAATCCCTTTAACACGTGTCGACATTGAAACCTGCAATGCACAGAGGGCATTATTAAAAGATCCAGTGAAGAACTTGTTTAGTCTGTATTGGAGAAAGGTGAAAGAGAATTACCATATTAGATCATTTGTGCTAGGGTTGATAGGAGAATTTGTGGCATTGTCTTGTGTTCGGCACTTGAATCTCAACTTTAAAGGCACAAACTGCAATAACAATGGACATTGTTTACAAATGATTAAAGTCAGAATCTTGTACTTGGTTGTGTGAATAAGATTAGCACAAGTCTATACCTTTCTGTTGTATCTGAAGTCACGTTTAGGAAGGAAATGTTGGGGAAGATTCAAAGAAGGTGGAGCATGAACCAACATAAAGAGCCTCATTGGACCTATATGAAAAAGGGAAAAGAATCATTTACATTTTACACCATTATTCACTTGACAAGATTATGCAACGGTATACACTGCTGATGAAGTGAGATTTATGCAAAAGTTACCTGGGTAGGAAGTTGATCCAGCACCTGTCGAGATTAGAGCTCGGATAGTCTATAAAGCCAAAAGGAGTGAAGAAATTAACATTTTCTTACTTGTTATAGCAGATAAAATGAAAAAAGGAACAAACAAATCCAAGTAACAGGAACACAGAGGTAAGAAAATACCTTTTTTGAAAGTGCTTCTGCAGCTTTGGATTTAGCAAAATCACCTTCGTATCCCACAACATAATCACTGTGTGTGAATAACAGCTCATAAGCTTTTTGAGGCCGTAACGGACTACCACCAAGAATCAACACAACTTTCTGAATGCCAGGGGCTTCACTGATCAGTAACTGAAGTGCACTTCGAAGACTAGAGATGGTGTTCATCAGTTTCTCCAGTTTCTTAATTCCATGCTTCACCTCTCTCTTTCTACTCACCAGTTTTCTTCTAACCAGTGGCTTTACTTCAGGTTGTGTAAGATTCGCCTCCTACAGCCTAAGATTCTTAGAGTGTGGAAAAGACCTTAATCGTAGAGTGAAAATGGCGTCTGTAGAACTAACATACCAAATCCATAAATTCTGTTTGCAATCCATCAAATTCAAGACTCATATCTTGTAATACCCTGCACATATGTAACCAACATGCAAATCGGTAAAAGAGCTTTTGAATGGCCAAAACCAAAGTCTCTAGCTTTGCTTTTCATCAAAGGCTAATGAACAAAGAACAACTGATCAATCTGAGCGTTAAATAACAAAGATTTAGCAAGAGGCTGAATTTAGCATAACAAAATTGCCTTAAAGCTTTTCAATTTCCCCTAAAATTGAACATAAATCACACTAATCCATCCCCAATCCATAAAAATCTTCTGTTCTTCTAATGAAACCTATTAATTGCAGAAAATGGGAACGCAGTAGACAGACTAATCCGTGAAATTAACGGAGACATGGAAGAACAAACAAACAGATACGTAGCCACCAGATCGGACTTCAAATAAGAATAAATCGAAGCATAGAGATACGAAAAAGGAGGAAGATAACACACGAAGGGATCTGCTGGTGCATATAGAGGACGAAACCGACTATGTCATTGATTATATGGAACACGCCGGAGCCGCCGAGTGAAAAAGCGGTGGTTGCGATGTCTACGTCGTACTTCTCCTCTGTAGTTCCTTCTCCTTCCACCATTTCCATCGTGAACGAAAACCTGTGAGTTTGTGTTTGCTGGAGAAATTTGAAAAAAAGTCGGTAAGCGGGGGAGAGAAGAAGAAGATGTAGAAACAGATCGCTGGAGAGAATACAAAATATTCAAATGACAAACCAAACCCTAGAGAGGATCGGAATAACAAATCAATCCCTAAACTTTATTAATTTCAAACTTAACCCTTGCTGTTGTTGATTTATTACCAAAGTACCCGTAAGCGGTAACGAGTATTGGGCCGCAACAGAGGTGATTAATATGCCTCGCTTCATGTTATTTGTCAATCATAATATCGCCCATATTCGGCCCAATTCTCTGGTCATATCATCAAGCTTTTTTTACATAAGCAAATGTTTACCTAAATTAAAGAAATAAAACTATAAGATTAATGATATGAATACGCTATTGTTTGTTGATTATTTCTATTTCAGATTTTCGGACTCATCTGAAATTAGTTTCATTCCATTAAGGAGACAACTAAAACTGTTAAAACAGCATGTTGTGTGCGATGAAGAATTTCATCATGCATATATTTAACCATAACAGATACTATTATACTGGGTTTTTTTTTTTTTTCTGCCAAATTTATATAGTGGTTACCAGTAGAAAATTAGCGATTGTTTTGGTTTAAGAGATTAGGTTACCAAAAAAGAAGGTGATGTAAATTAAAGTGGGCAAGAAAACGTTTGATTTTTAAAAAGAATGATTGAAGTATCACAGAAATGGGTGCCGCATGAGAGGAGTGGTCAATAATAAGCATCAAGTGGCACATAGAACCATAGAAATAGAGCTCTCTCTCGATATTCGTTTGCAGAGAAACATAGTACTCTTTGATATATTTACACACTTTTGGGACTTTGGATTGGACATTCCATTCAAAAGTTGTCTAACTCTCATTGGTGAACATTTATATACTTTGCAAATTTTATATGTTGGGATGTAGCATATGCATTATGTACGGGCAAACTGTGACTAAATCTTCGTCCATGTCGGAGAATATATACATATACATACACCTAGAAACAGTTTGTGTGTTTTTATAACCGTGATAATGTATATATTTCTAAGAAAAATATTTTATTCACACACATTTTTAGAAAGTTTACTTAGATCCAGAAGACTAAAAATAGTGGATAAAAAATGTATAGTTTTCATCACAATTTTTTTTTTTTTTTGGATAAAATATTACATGCATATATTCAGAAATTGGTTTTATAACAAATTGTCTAAACAAAGAAAACATGAATGAATAGTAGCTATAAATACGTATATAAATGTCCTCAAATAAATTGTAATGGAACTGCATTCTGATTCTTGAAAGAAATATTTATATTGGACTGAAACTTAAATCTATTTCTTTTATCAAAGAAAAACTTTAAAAAAAATTCCAGAGTTTGTGGCAGAGTCGAATTTCCTTGCAATTTTAAACATTAATATATTGATCAACCATGACCAAAATTTCACAAGAATTTTTTGAACAATGAACCTTTGATTTTAAAGATGAACCCTTCAACTACTGCACCTATCATAATTTGGTTTAAACTCATCCATGATTAATTGAATTACAATCAAATTGCTCATGTTTTATGTTTACATTTACGAAAGATTATTTAACCGAAAGCTATAAAAACAGATTCATGTTGGTGAAATAACTTGCATATCGATTTTCAATTGATGCATACTTCAAAATTTACATGATACTCACGGGTGCTATGAATGAGTTGTGTGTGTAGGCAATAACTAATTCGAGATACATATAGACATTATAATACTTATATATATAATTCGACCAATGAGACCACAAACAAAACAATACCGTTTGAATTATAATGACTTTTCTTATTTCTTTTCTAATGGTGCATTAATGAGGTCATGCATCAACTTTTAACACAAACAAAAATGATGTCATGCACTTTGGTAGGATATGATAATGCAACAAAGAAAGTTGGGAGAAATAAAGTTAGGGAGCCTCTTCACAACTCGTACAAGGAAAATCCAGAAACAGAATCAAAATGAGAGCAAAAGGAAAAATTAAAGAAAAAATTTGGTTCGAATTAAAAGAAGAAAGAGGAGATTTTGCATGTGATGGTCATGTGGTCGTGTGGGAAGTGGGAACAATTTCTCATATATTCATGTGGGCGTTGTACGTGCCACATATGTTTTTTTTCTCCCACGTAAATTAAAAACAAAAATCATTACTAACCACTGCATAGTCTGATACTCATAATTCATAAACTAAATAAAAAGATGTATAAAAAAACTGATGCATAGCGTTTGAAACTATTTTAAATTTGTGTGACAAAAGTTAAACATAAGGAAAGTTATGACATTGCTAGAAAAAAAAAAAGTAAAGCTGGGCATTCGTAATTCAGTTTGGTTCATTTTATAATCTTTGATCATTTTCTGTTTGTTTCCTTTTTAAAAAAAATGTTAAATTGGATTTTTCATACAGAATAATTAAATTTCCTGCAACTACTATTTGGGAAATGGTCTCCTATTTTTTAAATACTATCTTTCTATTTTTTTATTAGTAGAGAAACATAGTATTTCTCAACAATAAGATAATAGTCACCATAAACGTAATCGTTCAATTCAGTTTGGTTCATAAATATATTTCTGGTTTTTCAGTTTTTGTAATATTTTCTTACGAAGTTTTGTAATTATCGTGTGCGGCTATATATTAAAGTTTGTTTGTCAACTTTAATATCCTGCTGCTTCTGGTTTTGGAAAGAAATGAACCGCCCAGAAATTTCCAACTACAATTTTTTTTTTCGTCTCTAAGTTTATAATCAGTCGAAATTCTATGCAAGAGAACATGAGTGGAAAAACGAAAAAGTTCTGTTTGGGAAAAAATCATTCTAGGAAACTTCCTAAAGGACAATTTCGGTTTTGTGTTTTCCTTAACGTACAAGAAGAAAATAAATAGTACATTATTCCGTTTCTTTTTAGTAATTAGGATTATTCATAAATAATAAGGATGCTAAAAAAAATAAAAATAAAATAATAATAAGTTCCATAAACATTACATTAAATAGCATTAGAAAACACTTCCAGTCCCCTCGAGAAATCATACTACCAAACAAGAAAACACATATTATATATAAACCAAAGCTAAAAACAAAAAACCAACACTTCAAATTATTTAATTAAATATTGGAGTCGAATTAAGTCTTAAGTGGCGACCCAGAACTGCTGCTGCTTCCAAGTAAGCATTGGTTTAGGCTCACGACCATTCTCCTTGCATCTGCTACTTAATCTGCTAAACTTTTTATTTCCATTTTTACCCTCCAAGTTCTCATTATTTTCGTCCATGCCCTCCTCGGTTTCTTGTTCTTCTTCCTCATGATTGCGCGTAAGTAGAGAGCTTTCCGACGATAAACAGAGACGAAGCCTTCCTTCGCCACGTTCTGCTACAAAGCAACGAGGCGGAGGCGAAACCATAATTGCTTGAACCACAAGACGACCATCTTCTCCTAAGCATCTCACCATACGATTATACTTTGATCCTTGAACGAACTTTATCGGCGGCGGGAAACTGTTGTTGCGACTCAGAGTCGATTTCTTCGCCAGCAAGTTAGTGTCTTCTTCTTGAGGTTTAGGTTGAGGAACCCTAGGAGTAGTGGTTGCTTCAAATGCAAGCAATGACAGCTCGTCACCACTCTCGCTTCCTGTTTCGGTCCCGAGGCTCTCAGTGCACATCTCTAAGCTTTTCTCATTCAGCTTAGAAACAGAGCGTTTCTCGACCGGATGAACATAAGCTGTCTCCTCTTTGTTTCGGTCAGTGGCGGTGATGTCGGACATCGACTGAAGGAAACTCAAACCACCCATGTCGCCTTTTTGACAGAGACTTTCGTTTCTTGGGTTCTTGGTGACGATTTGGTCTTGAGCATGGCAGACAACAATGGACATTTTTTATGTTCTTGTGAAAAGCAGAGCAAAACAGAGGATTCAAATGAGAGTTTTTTTTTTTAATTGTGATTGAGATCTTTCAGTTTTTCTCGTTAGTTGGTTTTGTTCAATGAGATAAGATAAAGAGAGAGAGAGAGATTAGTTGGATTACTGAGGTAGGTTAGTAAGAAAAGAGGAATGAATGTGAAAGAGAAGAGGGAGGGGTGAACAAGTATTTATACTGAAGAGGCCACTTCGCATTGGATTCTTTTAGGCTTTATTATTCTACAACTTTATTTATTTTTATTTTATTTTGACGATTATTCTACAACTTTATTGCATGAACTTAATACTTCAATTATCTTATACTAAATATATTAACCATATGGAACAATCAATCAACTGGCAACATACCAACCAATTTTTGGTATTCATCTGCTGCATTGAACTCTTTTTTCCGAATAAAATTATTGAATCCTAATCCTCCAACTCAAAATTTCATTTGGGGAAATTTGATAAACCTTACTTGGCCTGAAAACACTATAGATTGAAATTTGAAAATTTATTGTTGTAAAATGCCCTTTCAGTTTGCAAAACAGTGAGATCGCATGGTGCACCGTAGCGTCTAAATGCCCCCATCAAATGAGCAAATTAATGGTGAAATGTGTTTTTCTGTTGAACTTGAGAAGTGATAGATTTTTTAATTTTTTTATCTTTATGTTTTGCCATTAAATAACTACGCCTTAGTTTTGCATAATATGTATGTTTTGTCTCTTGTTTGATGGTTTTGTCTCGGATATTATCGTATATCATAAGTTCGTAGTATTTTATACTATGCAAACCAATAGCCAATAGGGTCGGAACTCGGAACGATGGAAATATAAAAGCTTGTGTTGTGTCAACAACTAATTAAAAAAATCTGAGCGGAAAGCTTAAATAAATATAAAAACAAAAAGATGATACTTATACATATAATTTAGACATTTTAAACATTTCCAGTAGCCCTTCAGCGCATATTCTCCCTATCAGACGGTAGCACTATGGAGAAAATGGCTTTCATTTAAAATATATATATATATATATATTTAACTGCCCAAATATCTGTGAATTTGCTCGATTAAAAGGTAAATAAACCATTGTTTTATTTAGGAAGTAGAATAAAAAATAAAAGCTTATATCCAGTTATTCTCACCACAAGTGACATCGTTACAGTTCGTTTTAAATTATTTGTTAAATTTGATACCTACATAAATTCCGAATACACCTTTACCATATTAGAGCTTTAATTTGTAAAGCAATAATTCAAAATTCTGCCAACTATTTGGCTGTAATTTTTTAAACCGACCAAAATCTAAAAGTTACATTCTTTATTTAAGAACATAAAGAAACAATTTTACCACAAAAAAAAGAAACATAAAGAAACAAAAATCAAAATTAGCTAATGAACAACTTCCACCAAATTAGGATTTTATATCTCATTTGTATGTTTTGCGGTGTATCGTGCAAACACTCCATGATGATCGCTCTGGTCTTTAGTATAATCTTACAGAAGTAGATGTTAACGATTTTTTTTTTACAAGTTATGATATTAAATAGCCAAATCTTAGCATCGGCCGGTTTAATTCAACAAGTGCATTGACATATTTTTCAGTTTTATTTTCCATCAAATTTGCCAAGAAAATTTCAGTTTTTATGAAAGGAAAATCAGATCTTTTTCAAAAAGTGTGTTTTTAAGCGGAGCAATATACAGTGTGGTAGTTACTTATGATAATATGTCAATTAAGTGTAACCAGTTCAAGTTTATTGCTGTATCGTGCTAAAAAAATTTAATAATATAAATTTAAAACAAAAATACTATATATGATTCGTAAAATTTAGTGAAAGTATCCTACTGAAGAGGCTCACCTAACCTATAGGTCACTTCAAGAGATTTTTTTTTTTTT
>VBRH01000036.1:208216-241867 GCA_014578085.1 Cardamine resedifolia | reverse complement strand
ATATATATATATATATATATTCCTTTTGCTTCTATGGTGTAAAAACCAATAATATCATATAATTTTAGAAAATAACCAGAACCCTATGTCCCAACAGAAAGCAATTAATCATATATTTTCTTTAGTTCATATATATAGATACACAATTAATAATTAATACACTGTAAATATTTTAACTAATAGTTGTTCAAAAGAAGAAGACCGGTCGTATGTCCCAGTATCAACTTAATTCCCGTCAATTAATTAATTTTGCAAATAGAACACATCCTTATTTTTATTTTCAACCAGATCTTACCTCGTGAATAATCTTGGTAATGGTGAGATCAGTGTTTGGAAACACTACTGAGTCGACACAATTATATAATTTCAAGCTATATATGAATTCCAACAAGTAAAATAAAATCATATATAGCTTGAAATTAAATCAAATTCCACGAAAAAACATGATTGAAGAAAATGGAGTGCTTTAGGGAAAAGTCATTAGATACTAAGTGTATGACTGTTTTCCTCTTTCGTCAATATTATGCTTTTAAAAGAGAAAGATGCAGGTTGACGACATAGCCTCTCTCTTGTTGGTTTAAGGCTAATAAGCATAATCTATACGTACTACAGCATATAAAAGAGAAAAGACTTGAATTATTTCATTCATTGTCCTCAATATATACCATGTTTTCCCACTAAGTTATACTCCTAACATTTTAACCTATTGTTGTTTTCGTTTCACCAAAAATGTTGTATTAAATTCTTAATACAAAATAAATAATTCAACTTTATTGGAAAAAACGATAAAGAGCATCAATAAATACTTTTAAAAATGTATAAAAATTTGTTTGAACCACACTTAATTTGGAATGGAAGAGGTATTTTTCCTTTTCATTGGTTTTTTTTTTCTTTCTCAAGACATGATCATTGGTAGTAATTACCGGACATGCTCTTTTCTCTTTTCTTCCCTTTAAAAAAAAATGGCTGAGATGTGAAAAAATAGTTAACTATTTGCCATATTCTTCTGCTACTGCTTTCATTTTGGTCTTTCTAATTGCTTGCTTTTTCTTTCTTTTGTTGCCACTTTATTCCTAAAGATAAAGATCACATGTTTTAGCTCCGTTCTGGTTCTATCTCTCAATCCATATATACATACGTATATCACTAGTTAGATAAAATAGTCACAAGTGCTGAAAGATATAAATATGCTTGTGTTATGAACAAGATTATTAATCTCTTAATATAAAATTTATAAATACGTTTATATAGCAATGGAATCCCCCGACTATGTTTTCTAAGCTATTTACAACTATGAAATATAAAAATGTAAATATACATACAAAAATATAAAAAGTATTCAAAAACGTATGTAACTTTAACAAAAAAAAAAAAACTTATTCATTATATAGTTTTCTTGTTTCCGTTAAAAAGCTAAAGAAAAAATAAAGTAAAATAAATACTTATATTATACATGAACAAAGCTAGCAAAGTAAGTCTAAAGATATTTCATATGTTTTTTTTGGATAAGAAAACATTAATATTCATATGTTTTGATGTAAACGTTATTTTCACTCGTATTAAAATACTTATTATATTTTCATTAGGTTAAGATATGATTTTATGAGCAAGGCTCGATATATTTGATTTTTAGTCTTTAAATTATATTTAAAACTGAAAACAAATTTTTAAGGCCAATATATCATTCTTAAAATACATCAAAACGAAACATGTTAACTATATATATACAATAGCTTTTTAAATAGAAATGTAAGAGAGGAAGAAAATAAGCTTTTTTTTGTTAAAGAGGAAGAAAATAAGCTTAAAGTTATTAGTTATTACACTTTTCATTACTGGATTTTAACAGTTTATATCAATTGTTGATCTAGATTTGTCCCAACATGAGTATTTAAATTAACTGAGAGTTTCCTTAGACAAAGAGCCTAGTACTAGTAATTACAGAGAAAACCAGAACATTAGTTCACTTAAATATAATGTCATTTTGGATCGAAGTCTTGAGATGCAAAAAAAAAAAAATTAGATTAATTATAACAATTCATCCCAAATAGAACAAATAACCAAATATCCAAATCCTGAGGAACAACAAACTTGTCTTATCAAAACCATCAACGTATCTCCTTTTATTCTCTATGATTTTACCTTATGTCTGCTTCGTAACACTTGAGACCTGAAAACCAGCCAAAGCCTTCTTCTTATGCCACCACCTGCATGTGTTTCAATGTATATATCATCGTTATGAATTGTATTAGAAGAAATGCTATGTTTGATTCTTCTTCAACTCCTTGTTTCTCTTACCTAGTAATAGATTGAACACTCCACATGTCTTTACTAATGAATACGTATATATCACAGTAGTAAAAAAAAGGTTCAGATTTCATTAACAGAATCTTAACAACGGCCAAGAAAAACTCTTACTGGTTAGAATGTAGTGCTTGTGATGCATTGGGATAACTGCTAATAGCTGACAATACAAAGATACAAAATATTGTTGGAGCAAACAATATAGTAGCCACGACACAGTCTTGTTGGTTTGGGGAGGCCGAGGCAGTGATATTATTGATTTTGTTGAGGTAAAAGGGTTAAAATATTGGCCACAATTCATTAGAGCCACCCATCCCAGATATGGCCGTGGAGGACTTAAGCTGAGACATCAATCTACTTTAACAAAAAACCCTAATCCCAATCTTGCTTTATATACATACCAACTATTTTCGAGGATCGCACCAATGGTTGCAGGATCCAAGTCTTGAGATGCTAACAAAAAAAAAAAAAAAAAAAAAAAAAACAAATTGGATAACTAAATTATAATTCATCCCAAATTGTACAAATAACCAAAAATCAATTGCGGAAACCATGTTTCAAATTACAATTAACAAAAAAAAAACAATAATAAAGGATCACTAGTAAGACATAAGCCCCTAAAAAAGTGTAAAGATGATTATTATCTCTTCTCTATCACATGATCAAAATCTCACTATGGTTCCTCGAAATGTCTGATTTGGCATATCCCATTAAATCTTCATAACAATTCCCAATAGTGACCATAATAATTACAGAGTTCTAAAAGACACAGCTGTGAGACATCATTGTTGTTTACACACAACTGCCTTTGAGGGCGCGTCTTTTTGGTGCCGGCTCATATGTAGATAGGCTTGATATCGTTGACTCCAAAACTTGCAGAGCATGTCGGACACTTTCTTTGTCGAGTTCCTGTGATCTTTTGCACACATGGGTTGCAAAACAAATGGTAGCATTTCGTGATCACCACCTTTTAAGTTTATCAAAACCAAAGACCAATCACCACACACGCTTGTTAATTCAAAAATATCATGACTTGAGCAGTGAGTCAGTCTTTTTACCTCTTTTGGCCGATCGTTGCAGGCCTTACATTTCAGAATTTCTTTGAATTCACTGAGTTCTTGTCGGAGCTTTTGAATGGCCGATGATCCTTCTATCAGAGATCGAAGCCGAGAAACTTTCTTTTTCGCTATTTCCATTTCCTCCTCTATCCTTCTCCTATTAAACCTGATTTATGCAGTAGAGAACGATAACTTCATCACCAACACTTTCTTTCTTTTTATGAGACTACCTAATAACAAGGATGGAGCAATTGGTTTACCTTTCGACTTCCAGTTCCAGTTCCAATGCACCATAATCCACCCGACTTTGCTCAACTTTAGAATGCGACTCCTCCAGCCTTGACCTAGCTTGTTCCAAGCCATTCCCAGTGTCTGCACGTTTCTTTTGCAGATTTTCAAGAGTAACAGACTTTTGATATCTATCATCAGCTAGTTTCTGAAACTGATCTATGCAGAACCTCAACTACAAGAAGAAACACCTTCAAGTCAAAGTCTCATAAGAAGGAGGCTTACCATTTGAGTATACAGGCACACACAGACATACCTGATCTTCAATCCTTGAGGATTTCTTGGATAGGAAACTGGCAGATGCACTGCCGTGCTGTATATCTTTATCCATGATGTATTTATCGATAAGAAGAGCATCTTGCATCTGCTTTGAAGTTATGCCTTCCAAGAAAAGCTGAAACAAAAATGGGCGAGCAGAAATATACATCTCATAGTCGGATCCAAGTAACAAACCATCCTTATTTCATGATATTCTTGCAAAACATATAAGATATAACAACAGAAATTGGTCCATCCCCATTAACACAAACCATCAATCTCCAATTAGTTGTAACACTAGTAGATATACGTGTAAGTGTGAAGTTACAGAGATAACTTAGGTAGAGGAACAAGAGTAGTTTTGGACTCAATACCTTGATGTTATAGTCATCCCTCTCTGTAACTTGAAGCAAAAGCTGTTGGTTTTGCGGTACAATGTCCTCATAGGCACTTCCAATTGTCTAAAAGAAGATAGTTACTGTAAATTGATACCCAACATCAAGGTTTTTAAAATGTGTTAAGAACAAAGAAACAAGAAATTTCGTAAGCCAACCTGTATTTCAGAAAGATATGTTCCATGTTCTTCATGTTTCGATTTCAAGATCTCAGAATGCTTGGCGACATCCCTGAAACAGAAAAGACCTCAAAAAATATGTCTCAAAGAAATCCTATGGAAGAACAGTCCGTAGAAAGATGTCAATGAATATGCAATGCAGAGGAATGCCATACGCAGTAGAAGACAAATTCTATTTATTACCGTTTACAATCATCCATTTTCTGCCTTAAATCAGCAATCTCTGCTTCAGCAGCAGCCAACAATTGTTGGGAAACTGCTTCAGCTTCATTTGCCGCCTTAACACGCAACTCCAGATTCTGCTCATCAAGGGAGGATTTCAAACTCTGAACATGAGCCCAGGCTCTGTACTCCTGTTCCTTGGCTTCAGCTATGTCCCTGCCACAGAACAATATCCACAGTGATGCTTAAGGCAATGCACCAAGCGCATTTTGATAATGTGTGTTCAACCAAGAAAAGAAGATGAACAAATCCTAACACATCCAAAAGCTGTGAAGAATAATGTGTTCACCTGATGAAACTGTAAATAGATCAGATATTGAAAGTTTTTGAAGGATAAATTGGTAAACTGTGCTTACCTCGAATCAGTAGACTCACGTTTGTACATGTCCAGAAATAACTTCAACTCCTCATGACTGTTCTTCAAATCACGAACCTGCATGACGGGCCCAAATTACTTGAAAAGTAAAGAACATACGACTACATTTTTGCATGACATTTAAGAAGTTTCAAAATTGCTATTCCGTTTTTTTGCAATATTATTTCCAAGAAATATATTCCAAACAAGGTTGATATAATGCAAGTAACGACAACCAGTATCAATGCCATCAACATATAAGTGATGGGTAATACACTGAAAAACGTAAATCCAATGCATCATACCATAGCATTCAGGTCACCAAGCTGAGAAGCATAATCAGCTGATCTCAAATGCAATGCTTCACACTCTTTTGTCTGTTCACCAATTACACTAATTAAGTTAGCAAAATATAAACTGGTAACAGCATGCATAACTCATTGTTCAAAATTATTGCCCACCTTCCTACATAGAACCCCAGAGAGGGACTGTACGTCAGCCCGCAGGGAATGAATACCTCCAGCAGTCTCTTTATAATTGTCTAATTGACTTCGCATGGAACTCATTTCCTCAGGGAACGAAGAAATTAATGCCTTCATATCGGCAAAGATTTCTTTTCTACCTGACATACGAATCATTTAGTCAGACTCCAAAGTGAAACAGGGGTGGGTGGGAGATAGGGAATTGGAAGTCAAAATAATCAATTTGTGACCTCGCTCTCTTGATATATTTCCCAGCCTAGTCTTGATTCGCATTTTTTCATCCAGTTGTTTCTGTATCTCCACATCTAAAGAAGCCTTTCTAGAATCAGCGACAGAGGAAGTCCTTCGAGAAACATCACTAAGTTCATTTTTTATATTCATCTCCCTTTCCCTCCAGACTATACTATCTTTTTCAACCTGAAATTTCCGAATGGAGGAAAATTCACAACCGAATATACAACATAAACTTTTCAAAGATAGATACAAAACGAAAAAATCGTAATCCAGATATAACCTGCAGTTTCTCAAGTAAAGCCATATACTGGAAAACTGCTTCTTTGGATTTTTCCAGCTGGTCTTTCAAAGAAAGGCAGGCTTGAGAAGATGAGATGCACCTCACAGACTTTGACTTATTCTGTTAAAAAAATCTTCATATCAGTTTTAGCCCAATAGGAAGAAGCTACATTCCACAAGTTTTCATACATCAAAACTCTTGCAGAAATAAACTAATACAAGTAGATACCCCAATTGAATCATACACTGACCTGTAAATTACTCAATTTTTCAAGCATCTTTGTCCTCTCCTCATGAAGATCTTTTAGCTCTTGTAGCCTGCCTGAAGCCAGGACCTACAAAATCCAGGCTGATATCAAACCAAAACTCAAAAGAATTACGAATGAAAACACAAAACCAGAAAAAGAAATATACCGTTAACTCTTTCAGAACTGTTTCCATGTCTTGCAGATCCCTTTGTTTATCCCTTTCCTTATCGCTGGTAGCAAGCTTATTTCCAAGGCTCAACACTGGGAAAAACGCCCCAGCTGTTGCATCCCTTTCTGCTCTCAATGCTGACAAGTCACCGTTACACTGTTGAAGCTCCACGACCTCATCCTCTAGCTCCCCTTCGAATAGACCAAATAAAGTATAATGTCAATTCATACGGCAGTCAAAAAGTATTAATCCTTAAGCGGGCATGTAAACTAAAATAAATTAAACTCTATCTGAATCTCTTAACTGGCTACTGAATCTCTTAACCAGCTTTTCTATCACCTAGAGTGTATTGAAATGTATGAACATCTCAAATGATATCAAATAAATCTAAGAAGTTCATGTCTCAGAAGGGTTTGAACATCTCTTGTTAACAGATGGCTCTATCAAAAAGAGGTTTTCTTCAAGTCTTAATGTATCTGTCTCTTAAATCTTAATCTCTATGATCTAAATCCTATCATGGCTGTTAAACACCTGAGCAGTGCCAAACATAAATACACAGGCGTGGAATTGGAAGCTTCACAATTTTATCACCTCTACTTACACTTATCCTCATCAATCAAAACCGGGATATGATTTCAGTAGCTTTCCGTGTATCTAGACAGACCATTTTCTGTCAAGACACGTATATGAACACAACCTTATATTTGATGCATGGATATGATGTCCATGTAAAGACTGCCAATAAAAAAGAGTGCATTTAACAGTCAATATTAGAATGAGAAGAGACTAAGTAGCTACCTCTTATTCGTTTGAGGTCTGCTCTAACTTTAGCATCAGCATCGCGGTAAGTCTGCAATTCTTCCAAAAGTGATTTGAACTTCACAAGTACGTCATCTAGAACCACTCTGAAGCTTTTAATTTCTGATTCCAACTCGTTGAGCGCTAGCTGACCGCACAAATCTAGAAAGGAAAGCAATTCCACGTACGACCTGGGTTAATACTAAAATAGTACTAAAGGCCAGGACAAGAGCTGACAATCAAATGCAGTGGAAGTAATACCTTTATGAAGACCGGTTCTGAGAAGTGTGGGATATAACTCATCCTTCAAACAACTCAAATCATTGGTCGCGGCTGCTAGGTTATACAAGGTTTGTGTATACTGGCTTGACGTATTTCCTCCTCTACTTTCTTCCATCCCATTCGAGCAGATATTGGACGAGGAGTTCTCAGTGGCACCAGTTTCTAGTAGCCGGTTGATGAAATCGTCTTTCACGGACGGAGAAGACCCATCTGCGTAGGAATTTTAAATTGTCCTTTCAAAAAGTCATATTTGTGACATATAACACAAATTAAAACAAGATCCTAGGAGGACTAAAGAAAATAAGAAGAGGCGGGCCAAGCTGTTCATACCCTCCTTGTTTACAAACCTATGAGCTCTGCTGCTTGAATCCCTCACACGAACGGAGCATGATTGCACTGAAGCTGTAAGCTGCTACAAAAAGCACTAATTAGATCTTTTAGAAAAAAGAAGCAGACAAACAGCTGAATATTTTCATTTAAGAAACCAAAGCAAAATGAGTGTTACCTTATCCCAAGACTTATGAACTGTCTTCAAAGTGGAAGTGTATGGTAGTTGTTTATCCTTGATCTGAGAAAGTTTATCCTCAAGAATAGAAGACTCAACCTGCTGAGCCTCAAGCTTTTGTGATAGCTTCAGATTTTGGAACTGAAGAACAGCAGTATCAAGCTGCATCAAACAAAAACAAAATTCTTAAGAGACAGAATCACTATTCCCAACTGGCAGCTTGATTAGGTCGACAACACATGTAGGTTTAAGTATCTTCAATGCAATAACAAAACAGATGCCAATGAATTCTTTGAAGTTTAAACAAATGAACAGAGGGCCAAAAACAGAATATGAATGTAATAGCTCAAAACTCTTAACAAGAATCATTGATTGGATTAGTTATGTGCAAGGACATGCAATAAGGGAGATAAAAGAAAGAACCTTGTCCTCGGAGGAGGGCCAAAAGAAAGGCTGTTTTTTAACGGCGGCTGCGGCTTCTGTAGGTGATATTGAGCTAAAGTGACGCCGTTTACGGTCCGGCTCGCCTGTGCTCGCCATTCAAAAAAACCCTAAAATCGCCAACAGGAAACAGCTTCTCTCACATTCAGATTGAGTGGAATACAAACCCCAGACCACTCGAAACAATCACCCAATGAGAAAACCCTAACCGATCCAAGCTACTTGATTGCTTCAACCGAGATAATTCAATGGTTGCTCAGCTCCCCCAGCATAATAAGAACCCTAATCTCACCGGTCTTTCAATTCAACCAAACTTTAATCCTTCTCACAACAACAGACATAGACCTTCTTTGTCTGATGCTACAAACGGTTAGGTCCCACCCAAACCACTCTCGCGAAATACTCAGTACTCAAAGAAAGAAAGAAAAGTAAACAAGGCTCAGAAAGAAAGAGATGAAGTTAATTCGAGTACGATGGCGTAATTTTGTCAACATCTGGAGGGTAATTTGGGAACATACGGCCGTCCTCAGAGTCTCCAACGATCCGAGCCGTACGATCACAACAGGTTCGTTGGCTCAACAATCACAAATAAACTTCAGTCAATGATTCTTCATAGTTAAAGGGTGATACAGAAATAATACCAAACTAATCGTATAATTTAAATCATCAACAATAAAAGACACCAATTAAGAGATACAAAGTGAAACATATAGCCTAAGGCTGGTTCTTTGTACTTGCGTGTGTTGAATTGTTGATGATTAAAAAACAAATTACGGTAGTGAAACAAATAAAACAATTTAACGTCTCAAGACGAAAGTTGAAAATAAGACGATCTTAGTTATAAGTGTGTTCAAAGAACGTTAATCAATCGAGTTTGCGTTGATTCTCCTCTTCAACTTGGACAAGCAATGTCAACAGAGCTTCACAAACTTGAGCAGCATCAGCTTCTGAAGAAACCTCGTTCAATGATGAGTAAACCATCCAAGCATGGTCTAGTTTACGTTTTGGTCTAACCACCACTGAACCAGGAACCTCTGCGTCGCAGCAAGTCACCAGCCCATCACTCTTTTCACCGTATCTCACCTGAAGCAGCTGGGCGCAAGCAGCCATTGCAGCACCAAGTGGCATTACCACTGGCAGTTTTGTTGCTTGGTTTGTCAGAGGAAGTTCAGCGTGTGCCACATGTGATAAAGTGGCTAGAACCGCTGGGCTAATGCTAGCTTCTGTGCGGAATGAAACCGTTGGGAGTTCTCTGGGAAGCGGATGCTTTTTCAAAAATTCTTTTCTTCTCTCGTAGGTTAAATCTTCCAAAGCTTGAATGTCACCCTTAACAAGGTTTCAAGAAATTCATCAGAAACATCAGCAGAACACTAGAATCTAGAAATATATATAAGTAATAATAAAAAGAGGCCGATATAATCCATCTGAAATGATTTTGTTAGATCAAGAAGAGACTTGTTGCAAACCTTTATGACTTTGGAGATCATAATCTCCATGAGCTTTCTCAAATTGACATAATCACCGAGTTGTCCTTCACGGAGTATATCTGTAGCTATTGGGCTTCCACCATATGGACTCTGTGCCAACACCAACCCAGCGACCTTATCCTTTAGATCAGGCCAGTACAGTGATAAAGCAGCTGCTGCATCTATACCTCCTTTGCTATGCCCAAGAAGTAGAACTCGTTTATTGGATCCCCAACAGAGTTCCTCTATGTATTCCTTTATCTCTCTCGCATTTTTCTCAACCGACGACTGACGTATAAACATTTTTCCTGTATATCAGTATGCTATACAGGAAACGTAACTGTATTAGGTTGAGTTAGTTATGACTACCTCGCTGTGAATCTTTGCTATATGACAGGCCAAACCCATCTTTGAAAATTTTGTTTTCGTATCCACAAAATATAGAGGTCCATGATTGCTGAAAAGACCTGAAAATTTTGTTTTTTCAACAAATTCTATGAGTCCTACAATATACAGTAATATAGTCTAAATGGCTGGCTGGAGAGAATAAGAATTACTACCTGGAACCAACAGGTACACCAGTGTATTTGGAAGCCTGTGTACACCATGCCTGGAAATAAAAACAGGATGTTAAACAGCATATTACAAAGACCACACTACATAAAACATGCAACTACAACCAATCCATACCCGATGTCATCCAGAATTTTATTGAACCTATCAGTTCCATCTTCAACAGGAGGCATCTCTGGGTCACGCTGTAACCATCCTATGTCATCTGCAGAGCCACGGACAGTCCTCCGTGCCCGTTCAATGAGCCTGATAAAAAAAGGATATATGAATTACCCAAATGCTGAAAACACCTTGACAAAAAGAAGTAGTGTATAGAGATTATTGTAATGCTTCAGCTTAACATTTTTTTAGCATTTTTCATTTCTCTTACGATGGGGAATTTGGATCTATGCTAGAAAGAAAACATACCCTTGGAACATGGAAATTCCGTTGAAACCTAACGGATTCGATGCCACAATTGCATTAGATGGCTGCGACAGAATCTCTGTAAATTCATTTGATGGACTATTGGCAGCAGATGTAGATGCCTCTGAAGAAGTTGAACATCTTTCACCAGGCAAAAGGCATACACTTACCGGTGAACTCCCGTCAACTTCTGATGTTGATCGTATTAACTCATGGGGGTGGGAAAGAGAATTACATGAATCCTTACCACCATATTCTACTGAAGAAGACATTAGAAAAACAGAGTCTAAGCCAAAAGCCTTTATTATGTCCATAATGAAAGCCTAGCAGAAGAAAATGGAAATATACAGAGTATACATGATTAAAAGAGAGAAAGAAAGGGTACCTGAATAATCAGAGAAACAGCTGCCCAAGTAAGACGTAGCTTGGGTTATATAAGAAGCAGCTTCATTGAGAGCTGGTAAAGAATTAAACAGTTGAGGTGCAGCCCCATTGTCCACAGTTCCACCGCCCTGTACTCGAAAAGAAGGCAGTTTCCATGGATAGAGAGAACCAAAAACAATTACTAATATCCTCTAAGATTAGCATTACGAAAGTATAGTGAGAAAAGCTTACAACTAGAGGTGTGATGGATTCTGCGTCTCTGGGTTGACCAGCTTCTCCCATTCTCATCAATTTCTAACTCACATAAACAAACAAACACAAAATCAAACTCAATTTCCTTTTCTTAAAAATTCTTCCTAAATTCATGGATCAGAACAACGAAGACTAAGCCTCTGATTGCTTTTACAATGATCAATTTCAAAAGTTGGCTTCCATTACGAATTAAGAACATTCAAACGGAAATATAGAAAAACCTAAATCATGAATCGATGACAATAAGGTTGACGACCGGATCCAAATTACAAATTTTAAAAATCGGCAGCGAGTTTGCGAAGAACCGATTTAAGAAGAAGAGTCTACTGAAAATTTCCAAAAATCAGAAGTACCTGGAGCTTTAGGAATGTCGGATCAAAACGAAACATACGCACAACGACGACCCACCTTCAATGCTTCCGATCATTTCTTTACCCGCGGGGAAAAGAAACCGACCTGTCGAACAAAACGCGATTTATAACCGCGGCACAAACAATTTGACGAAGCGTGGAATTAGAGGCAGTGGAGACGCAACACGTGTACAATGGCTCAGAGATCAAGATGAGTCAGGAGTCGAATATGAGAAGATTAGGCTCGTAATATTTTAAATTATATTTACATATGGGCCACTAATGGGCCTAATTATATATAGACCTTACAACAACAAAAGCAACTAATGTACAATGTTAAAAGACTCGAAACAGAGAATATCCATCAGGTAGATGGACGGTAATAGTACCTGCAAGAAAGCAACATCAACGGCGGAGATGAGTTTGCTTTGGGATTTTCAAAGGGATTAGATGAAGACGACGAAATAAATACAAAAACTTACACGAGTATTTTCACGGCGAAAATGGATGAGTATTTGCGAAGAAGACGCTCAACACTGTACCATTGAGATCGGTCTGATCCGTCTTGGTATCCAATACGTGGCATGTGGAGCGAAGCTATTCAAGAGAGAGAGAGAAATTCCCAGAATGAAAACAAATGTTAAGCTCTTTGGGAACACTTTTTTTTTTTTTAAGCATGAAAAAGCTTTTGATACATACCCGATTTCTGAGAAGCAGAGGATGAAGCTTTGGCCAAGCAACGTTCAAGGTCTGGAATTGAAATGCTACTACGTGGCACTTTACGCCTCGGATTGTAAGATTGTGTAACTCCAAGTGCCACCCAAAGAGGTTTATTTTCTTCTGTGTTTTGTTGGTCGTCATTGTCTGCACAACAGAGAAATAATGAGAGGCATGAGAGAACTCAGTATGAGAAGGTTTAATAGAAAACCTCAAAGGAAATTGCAGACCATCGATTTCAATGAGATGTAGGTCTCCAAGATGAAGGTCTTTAAATTCAGATGCTCGGTGATACGCATCAGGTACACTAGTAGAAAGTTTTGACAGAGCATCAAACATTCCTCCACGACCCCAGTTTCCAGAGTCATCAACGCAGCTGTGCCAATAAACAACGGTAATAAGTAAACAGACAGATGGAAGTTAAATCGATATTTGCAAGTTTCAGAGCTGCTTCAGATTGCTTTTTTAGTAGAACAACTAAATGAAGTTTTTTACCTGAATATGATTGCTGGCTCATCAGAGACAGTTGATGGATGCGTACAGTCTCCATAAACAAAGTGAACAGATCCTGCATCTGACCTTGAATCAACATCATCAGGAAATATCGGTTCTTCCACAGACAAAGACCGATAACCGTGTGCTTCCCAGTTGGCTAGCTTCTTCTCTTCTGCCTTTTTCCTGGCAACCTCAACTCTAAGATATCTTTCCTCAGGTGCTTTCTTTCTATTTCCCAACTCTAGAAGATTCTCATCCTTGCTTGATCGTGAAGCTTCCTTCAATTTCTCAACCCATGAAAGGTAAGAAGCTTCATCAAGCTCGGAATTTAAACTTGCAGATGATGAATTTCCTTGCATAGTGTCACTCGAATTCATTTCAAACTTTCTTGCTTCCTTGTCCGGTTCAACGTTTTGACGTATTGCAACAACTTTATCAGCAAGAGAACTTATCTCTACCATTTTCAGGTTATCAGATTCTTCATTGTGAATCTCCTCAGGATCAAACCTTTGTAACCCAAACACTAGAGACCGGAAATCACCACGATCTTCTTCTTTCTCTTCCATATTATCTCCCACAACATTATGACTAAGCTGCAACTTTCTCTCTGCCCTCCTCAAAATAACCTGAATACGCATGCATTTAGATTTTGATAATACTCTTTGATGACTTTGTGATTGGAAACACTACGACAGACCTCTTCTACAGTATGTTCAGTAACGAGGTTTATAGACAGCACATGACTGATTTGTCCAATTCGATGAGCTCGTTGCAAAGCTTGCTTATCAACCTGCGGGTTCCAATCTTGTTCATAAAATATAACCTGCATATCATAAGAAAACTCGAATAACCAAAAGAAACAAAGCATACTTATCTTTCTAAGTGTTGTGTATTCCATTTCCACAAGAAATGATAAGGAAAACAAAAATAAAAACCAGAAATAACGTACCGTATCAGCAGCAACAAGATTCAAACCGACTCCCCCTGCTCTTGTTGAGATCATAAAAACAAAAGCATTGCTTGCATCAGCTTCAGAATCCAATCCTCTTTCTGTTTTCGTGCTGAAACTCTTTATTGCAGCAAAACGTTCTTCAGCCCGTACTGATCCATCAAGGCGCTCATAAGAATATCTACGTAGCTCCATAAAATCCTATGATGGTATAAGCTAAAATTTTCAGTGTACTCTATACTGCACCAACGTTACAAAAAATAAAACAGATTTATAATGAAACCTGCAAAATGTCGAGTGTAGAAGTCATTTGGGAAAATAGGAGGACACGATGTCCAATATCATGGAGCCTCTTGAGCAGTTGATCCAAAACTAAAAGCTTACCACTCGCCTGTCAGAACGCAATAGTTAATGAACAAAACTTTTTATTCAATGGAAAGATATAGGAAGATTGTTTGAATAGTAGTAACCATCTGGGATACCTGAACAAGGTGTTCGCCCTCTTCAAAAGGTTCTGGTTCAATACCTGGAAATAAGTAAGGGTGGCTACATGCTTTTCTTAGCTGTACCACCTGCTCAAGGAAACACATCGGGAGATATATATAAAAAAACGCATATCTTTCACTAAATAAAGCAAAAGCATTTTTATGAAATAATTGAGCCGCGTGATAGTAAACATGAGAAACTAACTCACAATATTTTGCAAAGATGTATGATTGGTTCCTCCAGAAGACAGTGTGAGAAGCCCTGGAAGCTCTTTCCTCAATATGGAAGTATATATCTTCTTTTGAATACTGACAAGCGGAACCATTCTATCATGAAAAGAAAAATACAGAAGAATAGGATAATCAACCAATAAATAGAGCATCCGCAGATAGTTTTACTGGATAGGATTAGCAATATAAGGTACAAGACTTTACACAGTTAGCTCCGTGAGGGGTGGCAACACCAGATTTCCAGACTCTATGAGCAAAGATTTTGTACGCCTTAGCATAAAGGCACCTAAGATGAATTTCAAACTCTTATAGGTTTTCTTATCATTTGACACATCAAGACCTGTTTTAACACAGAGGGAATACACATGTTAGTAAATACCTTTTACATCTTCTGAATGAATATCATCAACACAAAAAAATGTCAAACCTGATAGAAACTCCGCATTCTCTTTGAATGCGAGAAGGAACTGGTCCAGTGTCCCAAAAACTAGTGGCATGCAAAAATGCATCAAAGCCCAAAGTTCGGTAAGATTGTTCTGAATAGGTGTGCCAGTAATCAAGAGACGTCTTGGAATGAGGAATTGGTCAAGTAAGACATTGTACAGAACCTGTGAGATAGCCAAAATGTTATCTTAGATAATTTCCCAGGGTCAAATTTTCATACAGGCAGGCCGCATACGACATAAGTAGTAACCTAAAAAGGGTGTAGAAGCCTATATGGTATCTAGCAACTAGGGATCTTATCATTCAGTTCACAACTCAATGGATTGTATAATTAGAGATAAGTGAACATACATTGTTGGGATTCTTGAGTCTTTGAGCTTCATCAATTATAGCATACTGCCAAGGAATTTGAGAAAGAAAGTCCTGATCCACTAGTGCTATGTCATATGTTGTCAGCAACACATCAAATGGTAACAAATGTCCCTGAAAACAAAATAAAAGAAGAATATAAATAAATAAGACACACAACTTCAAGTTCCTAAGACGTAAACCAAAAGACAATCTTTGACTCTTGACTTTACTATTTCAGTGACTAAGTTGAAAACTCACCTTAGAAATCTTGTTGACATGATCATACATTGACTTACGCATATCACGACGGCAGACCTTATCACCAACATACCTAAGAACTTCAAGTTTTGGAGTGAACCTACTTGTCTCTGATACCCAACCATCCGTTACGCTTAAGGGACACAGTACCACTGCCAAATTAAGCAAAAACATTTACCTATTTCACATAAAAACTTGTCTACTGAACAAATTATCAGAGAAGCAGATCTCATTTGACTTACGAAATGGCCCTGGCAAGGCTTGATGACACTTCAAATAACTCAGGAAAGAAATTGCCTGAAGAGTCTTTCCCAATCCCATCTGTTCAATCCTTTCGATGAGAATAAACAATCAAAGAGAACAATACATCATTCCAAACAAAAAAAAACCATTGCAGTACCTCGTCTCCTGCAATTAGAATCAAACATACAAAAGAAGTTAATCGAAGGTAAATTACTTTTGATTTCCAGATTTTTATTCTAAACTTGCACGAAGAAGAATTTGAAACGAAAATCAATGCTATACCGAGAACGACATTGACGCCGAGTAGATATTTCCGTATAAGCCAAGAGACTCCTTTGATTTGGTGAGGCTTCAGAGTCGCCGTGACACCGAATTCTCTGCAATCAGGAGGCGCGTGGCTCGTTTGCGCCTCCTTCGTGAGTATGAATTTGGCCGCCGCTTCAAGTCGCCGTTCGTATGCCATCGTGTGGAAGGGACTTTTGGCGGTGAACTCTCCCTTTTGACATTTTTCATTGTAGAGGACCGCCTGAACCGGTACGAAAAAACCAGGAAATTAACCAACAAACTGGTAAGGAAACTCTCTCGATACGACGTAGTTTTTGTTTTTTTTTCTCTAAACATATTTAAGAAATCAAACAAATAAATAAACCGCATCATAAAACATGAATCCACGTTCTAATAATTTCGGAAACTTATATTTATATGTTCAAATATTATTAAAAGCTTAAATGTTGTAATAAAAAATTTTAAACAATCAAGAAATAACACAGTTTATCAAAAAAATAAAAAAATAATAATAACAAATGATGGTAGGTTGGTTGATGATTCCACATATAGATTTAATTCAAGATATCAATTTGTATTATGCTTTTACTTATAACTAGAAATTTAATTTTTTTGGGATTTTTCATGATTCAAAAGATTAATTTAACATAGTTTATGTAAAAGTAACTAAAAGTAAAAATACAATTTAGTGTTATTTGGTCATTTGTACGAAAATTTAAATCTAAGTTTTTATTTTAATTTCGTTTTAATAGTTTCTTAGAATATTTTTTTATGAGTCATTGTTAGCCGAATACTATTTATCGAACAAATATTTTCAATGCTATTTATTATATTGGGAAAATATAAACACATATTATCATATGGATTATGGGGAAATACTAAGATAATTTTCTGAAAGTCCATTTGGGGAAATAAGCACAAAGTTTCCAAAATACAGACAAGTGGTGAGGATGTGTGACGTCAGCAGATTCTCCATCGACGGCTCAAATGATGAGAACAAACACATGGGACCCACGTCAAATGACCTTTAGTTCCATCGTTGGCAATTTGAGGTCAAATATTAAACATTTTATCAAACTTATAATCATAATAGACTCTTCTAATTTATATATTTTGGTAGCACTAATCTCCCACCAGTACTCCTCCATTCACTCTTAAACTTACCTCAAGTGCATTATGGCACCAAGGATCCATCCATCTCTATGTTCCAACGCATATCACACATCCATTTTACTTCTGTATTAATTACCATGAGAACATTTTTTGCTCTTATTCAACTTTTTCTGATTGAAATTGTAATTATGTGTAGAGGGATAAGACATGAAAATATGATTAATGGTCATGTAGTTACGTATTCCAACGCGAGACTTAAATTACAGTTTCTGAAATAATTTCATATCTTCGTTTTTTTTTTGTGATAACGTGGAAGCTACGTATCATCTGATTTTAACTCACGTATAAAACATCTCATTTTAGATTTTAATAGAAGGCATGATTTATAGTAATTACCAACTCCGCATGTTTACCAAGTTTTAACTGCAGTTTTCATAATGTTCGGAACTAAAACATGTAAATTAATAGTTTAATACCATGACATATAATTAAAATATACTTTTTCCGTTTTATAATATAAGATGTTTTAGAGATTTTTGTGTATTTCAAAATATAAAATGTTCTCACATTTTTATATAATTTTTACTTTATTGGATATTGTGTGATCAATAGTACTATGAAATTTTATTTTATGATTGATTAAATTATTTTTGTTTATATATTAAATAGTAATTTTTAAAATAAAAGTAATTTTTTAAGATTCGTGTTTTTAGTCAAAATATCTGTATATAATATGGGCGCCCTATGGTTTGACATGGTTTATTGAAGATCATTGTTCCGAAGACTTGTCTCTAAATGTTCTCCAAACTGAAGACATATGAATGAGGGTTCTATGATTTTAAACGTTGAAACCCGAAACCATAATGAGTTTCTTTAATAATTTAATAGTGTTTCAGTCTAAAAAGTATGTTATTAAAATCGAAGTGGGTCGATTTGAAGCTTCATTCAAAAAAATATTAGGTGATTTAGCCAATGAGATTAACGCACAAAATAAATCGATATGTTAGTGGAGATTTTATACAAATACTAATTATTACTTGACCAAAACAAAAAGAACTCTTATTAGTTTTTAAATTGATTACAACATAATTATCCAGAAGACACATACCTACAACATAAAATGTCAATATCTATCATTAGGATCAAGTTGTGAAGTGTCGGTGATCACTTCTCGGTTCTTGTTGTCTGCTTCAGTCTTCTATCTTGAGGTACACGTATTTCTTATAACCAACAATTCAAGACTATGAGTGAATATTAGCAATAATTCTGTAAGTTTCATGAGCAACAACTAGAAATATTTTTATTTAAGTAACGATACATGTGTCGTGTGACGCAATAATATTCACTTCCAAGTTCTAATCACACTAATTTAATTTTATATTAAACATCAAACAAATTAAAAGCAATGGCTTAGTATTATGTCTGCCATTTTCGAATTTTTCTTCATGTCCAAATTTGCTCATGTCTTCCACAAAATCACTCAGCTTTTTCTACCCCACCATCGTTCGGAACATGCACACAGCCACGTATCCATTTTTTCACTTAAATATAATATTTACATAATTTTGGGTATAAAATCTATATATAACATATGCTTTGCGTGTATGAAAGAAAACTATATACTATAATTTACATATTACAAAAAAATGTTGACCCAAATGTCTCTCCCTATCCCGCCGAAATTTCTTCCCCCGCTAAATTCTCCATCTATTCATCATCACCAAGCCCCGCCACCACTTTCACCTCCACGCGCCGCCATATCAATATCTATACCAGAGACCGGTTTAGGACGTACCGGAACCATCATCGACGAGTCCACGTCATCAGCTTTTCGTGACTACCAATCTTTATTCGTGTCACAACGTTCCGAGACAGTCGAACCGGTCGTAATTAAATCAATCGAAGGATCAATACCGGTTGATTTCCCTTCCGGTACATATTACTTAGCCGGTCCAGGACTATTCACTGACGATCATGGCTCCACGGTCCATCCTTTAGACGGTCACGGTTATCTCCGTGCGTTTCACATCGACGGTAACAAACGGAAAGCAACGTTCACGGCAAAGTACGTTAAGACGGAAGCGAAAGAAGAAGAGCACGATCCAGTGACTGACACGTGGCGGTTCACTCATAGAGGTCCGTTCTCGGTGCTAAAAGGTGGGAAGAAATTTGGAAACACGAAAGTGATGAAAAACGTGGCTAATACTAGCGTTTTGAAATGGGCTGGGCGGTTGCTTTGTTTATGGGAAGGTGGTGAGCCGTACGAGATCGAATCTGGATCGTTGGATACCGTTGGGAAATTTAACGTCGCGATCAACGGTTGTGATGATGATGATTCTTCCGACAGAGATTTTTCTGGTCATGATATATGGGACACAGCCGCACATTTGTTGAAACCCATACTTCAAGGTAATATGTTTATGTTAAAAGTAAAGTTAATTGAAATTAAAGCATGTAGTCCATTATTCAGACAGCGGCATAAAAGTAATTAAATGTATAATTAAATTTATTTTTATATAAACCAGGTGTATTTAAGATGCCATCGAAACGGTTCTTGTCACATTACAAAATCGACGGTGGAAGAGATAGACTTTTAACGGTCACTTGCAACGCCGAAGATATGCTTCTACCTCGGAGCAACTTCACATTTTGTGGTAAACAATCTATTGATTTTTAAGAAATATTCTGAAATAGATTATTATAATAATGGCAAATAATTATTTACAGAGTATGATTCGAAATTCAAAATGATACAAACGAGAGAATTCAAGATTAATGATCATATGATGATTCATGATTGGGCCTTCACGGACACTCACTATATACTTTTTGCCAACCGAGTCAAGCTCGATCCATTTGGTAATAAGCTAACTTATGTCTGCTAGGAAGTCATTTACAAGAAAAATAATACTTGCGTTTCAAGGAATCTGATATCAATATTTTCAGGTTCCATGGCGGCTATGTGTGGAGTGTCGCCGATGGTATCAGCGTTATCGTTGAACCCAAGCAATGATAGTTCCCCGATTTATCTCCTCCCTAGATTTTCCGAGAAATCTATAGGAGATAGAGACTGGAGAGTTCCTGTCGAAGTGTCTTCTCAGTTATGGCTAATTCACTCCGGAAACGCTTATGAGACTAGAGACGATAACGGTGATTTAAAGATTCAGATACAAGCTTCCGCTTGCTCTTACCGTTGGTTCGATTTCCAAAAAATGTTTGGTAAGTTAGTACAGTTACCAAATATTCATGATATTTTTGGAATAACTTCTTCCACACGTTAGGATTTTTAGGTGTTCAAAAGACATCAACTGAACATTTTTGCTTGAATTCTACAGGCTACGATTGGCAAAGCAACAAGTTGGATCCTTCTGTTATGAATCTAAATCGTGGCGACGACAAATTACTCCCTCATCTAGTTAAGGTATCAATTACGTTTTTGACAAATCCGATTCGATTTTTATATTAAATGTTAAGCAAATTCTGTGTTTGCGATTAACTAAAAAGGTAATATATAAACGTAGGTGTCTATGACCTTGGACTCTGCCGGAAACTGCAAGAGCTGTGACGTAAAGCCTCTAAACGGATGGAGCAAGCCGTCAGATTTCCCGGTTATAAACTCATCATGGTCCGGAAAAAAGAACAAGTACATGTACTCTGCAGCCTCTTCGGGAACTCGAAGTGAGCTTCCTCATTTCCCTTTCGACATGGTCGTGAAGTTTGACTTAGACTCAAATCTCGTCCGTAGTTGGTCTACCGGAGCTAGAAGGTTCGTTGGTGAGCCCATGTTTGTCCCAAGAAACTCCGACGAAGAAGAAGATGAGGACGATGGTTACATCATCGTCGTCGAGGTACGTAAATAAATTCGATGTCGTCTTAATTTATATGGTTTTCGTAAGAATTGTTTGATACGATTTGCCATCTACTATTTTCATAGTATGCGGTTTCGGTGGAGAGATGTTACCTTGTGATTTTGGATGCTAAGAAGATCGGTGAATCCGATGCTGTCGTGTCGCGGTTAGAGGTTCCGAGGAATCTAACGTTTCCAATGGGGTTTCACGGTTTATGGGCTAGCGGCGATTGACTTTTGATCATAATGATTTCATTTGAATTTCACTAGTAAAAATTAGCAATTTTTTACAATATTTGTTCTGTTTAAAGTTTTTTGTAAAAAACAGGTGTTCAACTTTGTTTGGAGAAGAAGCTGTAGTTATTGTACTATAGTGTAAACAATACATAGTGTACTTTAACCAAAAAAGATTGTACATTAGCTGTGTAAAATTGTAAACAAAGTAATTTATTATAGAGTGCAAAATATTAATTACTTTAATAGATGTATTAGAGCATGTGTGATAGAAGTCTCTACAATAATTCTCTCATAAATAAAATAAAAAAATTAGAAAAGGAAGAAAAAGAGTAAGATGAGGTTTTCAAAGTCGATTGGTTTAATTTTTTTTTAAATATATAAATCATTCTATTAAAATATTAATTTTCTTTTGTTTGAGATATTAGGTGAGTCTCTCACGAATACCCATGCTACTAAACCACCTTATATGTGCTTACGTGGACCTTTTCAACGAATTACGAATTGTACACGTCATCGTATATTAGTGGGCTGGGCCGAGATGGCCGAAACCATCTATTTAACCTTTGGTTAAGAGATTTATTATTTTGTATTTTTTTTCATTTGACCAGAATCCAGTTGCGTTGACTCTACGCTCCTACTTATCTGGACTGTGTGAGACAATAAAGCCTCTCTGTATAAAAGAGGGTTCTGCAAAACCCCTTATTGAACGCCGGCGAAGAAGAGCGAACCAGTGAGATAGCGAGAAGAGAAAAAAAAAAAAAGGAGAGTGAAAAAGAGATAACAGCAATGTCGGGTTTTCCGTTTAGTCAATCCAACTCAGGTGGAGCTTTCTCATTCGGATCTTCTTCAACCACCGGGTCCTCTTCTGCTTCATCTACCGCTTCTCCGTTATCTTTCTCCTTTAACCCATCCTCAAACCCTAGCTCCACCGGATTTGGCTTCGGATCCACCGTATCGAATCCTGCTTCCTCCGCAACTCCATCATCTGGATTCGGAGCGTCCTCAACTCCATCATTCGGATTCGGATCCTCTGCTTCTTCAACTCCATCATTCGGATTCGGATCCTCTGCTTCCTCAACTCCATCATTCGGATTCGGATCCTCTGCCTCCTCAACTCCTGCTTCAGCTCAACCGTTTGGATTTGGAACCGCCGCGTCTTCATCTGCTTCTGCTCCGTCACTGTTTGGATCATCTACCAATGCTTCTGCGGCTGCTCCTGCTTCTTCTCCTTTCGGATTTGTAACTTCATCGGCCTCTCAGTCTGTTTCTTCTCCGTTCGGAGTATCCTCCTCCTCCGCCGCATCAACTCCGTCGTCATCTCTTTTCGGAGGGGCTCCAGCTAGTGGTTCAACATCTCTCTTTGGATCTTCCTCATCGTCATCTCTTTTCGGAGCGGCTCCAGCTCCTTCATCTACGTCCGCCTCGAATTCCCCTCTCTTCGGGACATCCTCATCTACCGCTGCTTCAACATCCTCTCTTTTCGGCGCGCAATCATCAGCCGCTGCTTCAACATCTCCTCTATTCGGCGCACCATCATCTGCCACAGGCTCGACACCGTCCTTCGGCGTAGCCTCATCAGCCTCTAGCCCCTCACCGTCCATTTTTGGAGCCACATCACCGTCCATTTTTGGAGCCACCGGTTCATCACCGTCCTTCGGCGTAGCCTCATCAGCCTCTAGCTCCTCACCGTCCATTTTTGGAGCCACCGGTTCATCAACGTCAATCTTCGGTTCGTCTTCATCAGCAGGTTCAACACCGTCTCTCTTTGCGTCGACCTCTTCAGGCGCATCAGCTTCTTCACCGTCCCCGTTTGGAGTATCTACCACCACTTCCTTAACTACAGCCAATCCCTCGGCTTCTTCTCCTTTCTCCGCTTCTACCGGATTCTCTTTCTCGAAAAGCACAGGAACTTCGACGCCAACCGTCACTACTTCTGGTCCTTCACAAACAGCTTCATCATCTTCCTCTTCTTCTTCTTCTTCTTCGTCCTTCTCATTTGGTACACCCGCCAGTTCAGGCTTTCAATCTTCTACAGCAGTGTTTTCTATTGCAACCACCACAACTACCACGACTACTTCTTCTTCGACTCCTGCTGCAACTAGTGCACCAACTTCTTCAGCTGCACCTTCTTCAATGGCTTTCCCTTCTTTTGGTGTGAGTTCATCTGCAACCAACACCACTCCGGCTAGCTCCGCTGCTACATTCAGTACTACAGGATTTGGTTTGGCTAGCTCGACTCCTGCAGCCGGATCTACTAGCTCTTTTACTGGATTTGCTATACCCCAGACATCAACCCCTGCATCATCTTCACAACCACAAACGACTAGTGCTTCACTCTCATTTAGTAAGTTGTTTCTGTTTCATCTCAGGATTTGTTTGTGATATTGCCTATCCCATTTGCTACGATGATTAGGAAAAAGAATTTGGAGAATTATGGGAATCATTGATTAGGATTAGAGATGTGATCGTTGTACTTGCTCTACCTTAGTCTATATATACTCGTATTATGCTTTGGTTTGCCTTCTGCTTATAGTCTATGCCATGAATACAATTATACCTGCCTTTGCGAGTTGTTTTACGCATCAGAAGCTATAGTTTTTTTTTCTGAAAGAAGTATTGTTTTCCAGGTCTTCTATCGTCTACTTCTACTGCTGCTCCTGCTACCAGTTCTGTTACTACAACACAAACATCTCTTGTTGTGGCTTCGAGTAGTGGGTATGCTCTTCTCATATTTGACCAACACATCATGACCTAAATCGCTGTTCATGGTTCTACCTTTACCTTGATTATGTTGTAGTAGCTGATGTTTACTTGTTATGTGTTTCTTGTTTTCTGGTAGGACGAACACAGCTGTTGCTCCAGTGGCTGGTTCTCCAAAGTTGCCATCTGAAATTACTGGCAAAACTGTTGAGGAGGTAGATCTTTACCCTCTTCTCCATTTATATTTTTTGCCATGTTATAAATATAATATTCAACTGTTTTTCTTCGAGTTTGTAGATTATCAAGGAATGGAATACTGAGCTACAAGAGCGTACAGGGAGATTCAGGAAACAGGCAAATGCAATAGCAGAGTGGGATAAGCGAATCTTGCAGAACCGTGATGTCCTTTTGAGGCTTGAGGTGAATTTACTTCGTCGTGTTATGGAGTCTCTGTTAGAATCTCTTTGCGTTTTATATCTTCAAATAAATTGTTCTGAGCAGACCTCTGAGTTTGTATGTTCAGCTCATATAGACCTCTACTGTATAATTAGCTCATACTTTTTGTGTCCTTGACCAACTAACAGATTGAAGTTGCAAAAGTGGTTGAAACCCAATCTAGTTTGGAAAGACAGCTGGAATTAATCGAGACTCATCAGCAAGAGGTATGCTGTAGACTATTATCTCTTTATGTTAATCTGTAAATCTGTAAATTTGATCAAACCCAATGTAGTTTGATCTGAATTTCTCTCACATGGTGATCATCTACCTTACTGTCAAAAAGGAGATCATCTACCTTGTACATTTTTTATTAATATAGTCTCTATGTATGGTTAATTCGAAAATGGACGAGGCAATAACTGAAGTCACTGTGTTAATCATCTGAAATGGTACTTCTGATTAAGGTTGACAAGGCTTTGCAAAGCATGGAGGAAGAGGCTGAGCGTATATACAATGACGAGCGGAAATCACTTCTTGACGATGAAGCAGCATCAACTAGAGATGCAATGTGAGAACTCTCAAGTCTTTCCACCATTCTGATGAATAATGAAAGAAAAACAACAGACGTAGAAATGAATATGATGTGATCTATGCTTAGAATTAGCTCTATCATCTTGCGCATCGTAGCCTAATTCCATGCTTTATTACAACTTTACATGGTTTTCATTTCAGGTATGAACAGTCTGAGCTTGTAGAAAGAGAACTGGAGCATATGACAGAACAAATCAGATCGATTATACAATCCGTAAACGCAAACCAGGTACGAGATAGTTTATCATACACTATTCATTTTTGATGTGAACATACATCATTGACCTTTATTTTTGTGTAACATAGGGTGGAGAACTTGAAGCAATAGATGGGATGAGTCCACTAGATGTAGTTGTGAGGATCTTGAACAATCAACTCAGTTCCTTAATGTGGATTGATGAGAAAGTAAGTTTTTGTAAATTATATAATTGATTATCTTCTAAACTACACTTTGCTGTCGATAACTAAACAATTGCGTTAACTTTTTAAACATTGAACAGGCAGAGGAATTCTCTTCTCGGATTCAAAAAATCGCATCTCAAGGTTCTGGCGCTGACCGTGAATTGATGGCTCCAAAGCACTGGATGTCTTGATAGGAAAATAAAAAACATATCTCAGGAAATGAGTTTTTTTCTCCAGTTTTATTTCTGTATGATTTTAATTGCACATGATGAAGATTGGAAACTTAATTACTTTTAATTAGTCATCATTATAACCTTAGTAAATTTAATGAACACCGCCTTAAGAGGATAAAACGACGACGTGACGTCCAATTTTCCTATTTTTTAATGTCATCACAAGGATAGAAGAGTCACGACGACTCACGCCTTTCGAAATAAAACGTTGTTAGAGAAAGTCCAGTTCTTTGCGTGGGACGACGATTCCGGCGACCTCATCTGTGAAAATCTTCAGAGACTTTATATTATACCTTTCTTCGCTTACACTCTTGACCGGTTTCGATGGCGGAGGGAAACGCCGCTTCACGTTACGTGAAATTGAGGAAAGAGCAGGCTCCTGTCGAAGATATCACACCCGGTGAGCTCAATCAGCCAATTGATGTTCCTCAGGTAGATTCTCTCTTTGCATTTTCCTTAACGCACGTTTCTGAAGAACTACGATCTCGTATCTTCAATCATTTCTTCAGATCTGTATCCTAATCAGGGATAGTTTTCGATTTTATGGTTTTGATCATCTGTGGTGGTAGTCTGTTAAATTTCTTGTTGATTCCGATTGTTGTTTGTGTCGATATAGACCTCTCAATGAGGTGAAGGAGCTGGAATCGTAGTCTTGTTTGATTGAGGATTAGTGTAATTAGTCTCCGATGATTTGATTTCTTTGATCAAATTTGGATTTGTCATGCCGTTCCAGCAGGAGGTTTCGTGATTAGTCGTGCATTAGATCCTTGTGGTGTTTTAGTAAAAGCTGTGTATCAGCTGTGACCTGAACATATACCGATTTATTTTTGGCACTGCTTGTTTTGAAGTTTTGGTTTATACACTGACTAGTTTCATCAAGCGACTACCAAAACAAGGCTAGAGTCTATTGAGCTTCTTTTGAAGCTTCCTTATGAGAATGTGTGATAGAATGGAGAATCCGTATGAGAATGTGTGATGGAATGGAGAAACTCGACACTATCCTTTTTGTTTCAAATTTTTTTCTTTTTATGATGATGAATCTTTATTAGTAGTGTGGCATTTTGTATTCAACTGAGCTGAATTTAGCTCATCATATATTACAATCACTTTACTGCTTGATCTGTTTCAAATTGATTACAGTTGAATGTCCGCAAGTGCCATGAATGTATGCAAGTTCTACCTGAAAGCTATGAACCCCCTTCTGATGAAAACTGGACCACCGGCATTTTTGGCTGTGCTGAAGATCCTGAGAGCTGTAAGGTTTCCTCTTTTTTTTTGTAACTATCCAAGTATATGAGCCTTAATCACTTGTTCATGTGCATGAGTTCTCTATTACTTTTGGTGAAATGTCTTAGCCTTTTGTACTCCATTTTAGTCTTTATATGCTTCCAACGTTCTTCCACAACGGAAGATAATCACCTAAGAGACACTTAGAAGATAATCATATAAGTACTCTTGTATGATTTTTCAGGCAGGACTGGTCTCTTTTGCCCGTGTGTACTGTTTGGGCGTAACATTGAAGCTGTGAGGGAAGAGATTCCTTGGACCCAACCATGTGTATGCCATGCAATATGTATTGAAGGAGGTATGGCACTTGCAGCAGTAACCGCACTCTTCAGTGGCTACATTGATCCTCAAACAACAGTTGTGATATGCGAAGGCCTCTTTTTTGCTTGGTGGATGTGTGGAATCTATTCAGGCTTGTTCCGTCAAGAACTCCAGAAAAAATATCATCTCAAGGTAAGTAAAAATCCCCACATCAGATCATTCTCATATTTCAGATACGATCCTCTGATTAATCTTTTTGATTTCTTGCAGAATGCGCCTTGTGATCATTGCATGGTTCACTGTTGTTTGCACTGGTGTGCTTTGTGTCAAGAACACAGGGAGATGAAGAATCATCTCTCTGATGCAGAAGCTTCTTCATCAACTACAATGGATCCTCCTCCAGTTCAAGAGATGAACACCGAGGAGAAGAAAGACGCTTCATCTTCCTCATCTTCTTCGTCTTCATCTCCATCATCTGCCAAAAGCCAACACAATGATCTCGAGATGGTCCCTCTATAGGAAATATTCCTTATTATCTCTGCTGCTTATGCTCTAAGCTGTTTTTCTATGCAGAGAAGGTTTCATACCAGATGATTCTGTTGCCCTTAGGTTTTTAAAGATGCAAGTTTGTTCTAAGAACAAGTTTATTAGTACTTTACATTTTACAGAACTTCATTGAATCTCTTCGTTGAAGGAAGAAAAATCTGTCTCTGAGCTATTTTTTTTAGCTAAACACCTATATGACTCTGATTGATAAAATTGTTTCGTAATTTTTGTAGTTATCACACGATTCGTTATTTTGTAAAATTCTAGTAGTAAAAATATAAAGAAATGACAGAAGCGCACGTGGATAAAAAATTCGTTTAGTTTAAGTCTAGTTTTAAAATTGTTAATTAGTCGACAGAAGCACCCGTGGCCTAATGGATAAGGCGTTTGACTTCTAATCAAACGATTGTGGGTTCGAGTCCCACCGGGTGTGTTTCATAATGCTTGCTCTTTTTTTTTTGCTGACGCTGACGAAAAAGCAAAATATATTTTTCCAATATTTTTTCTTTTAAAAATCGTAAAATACAGGAAATAAATTGCAAAAATACATATTTTTTTATCCCCGACTATGTCGTCTATCTAAAAAAACTCACTCAAACCCATTTCCTAAAACCCTCGTCCCTACAAGCTATGGCGAGGTTTCCGACATCTTCGTCGCCTAACCTCCTCTTGAGGCTCTTCTCCTCAAACAAACGGTCTTCATCTCCGACCTCCGCGCTTTTATCCGGAGATTTCCAGGTGCGCCAATTCTCCGCCGGAAGCGCTGCTCGTGCGGCTAAGGATGAGAAAGAACCATGGTGGAAAGAATCGATGGACAAGCTTCGCAACATCGGGATCTCAGCTCACATAGACTCTGGGAAGACTACGTTGACAGAGCGTGTTCTATTCTACACAGGTCGGATCCATGAGATCCACGAAGTCAGAGGTAGAGATGGCGTCGGCGCTAAAATGGATTCCATGGATTTAGAACGAGAGAAAGGTATCACCATCCAATCAGCTGCTACCTACTGTACTTGGAAGGATTACAAGGTGAAGAGAGTGATTGTTGATTTCTATTTTCAGATTCGTGTGGTTTTCGAGATTCAATTGAGCTCCGTTTAGTGTTAATTTTGCTTAATCGAATCTTAATCCTGTTTAATTGTTTTCAGGTTAATATAATTGATACTCCTGGTCATGTTGACTTCACTATTGAAGTGGAGAGGGCTTTACGTGTACTAGATGGTGCGATTCTAGTCCTATGCAGTGTTGGTGGTGTTCAGAGTCAGTCTATAACTGTTGATAGGCAAATGAGGAGATACGAAGTCCCGAGAGTCGCGTTTATCAACAAGCTTGATAGAATGGGAGCAGATCCATGGAAAGTCTTGAACCAAGTGTGTAAACTTTATGATCCTTCTATGTTTTACTTAATGAATGAGTTCGATGAAGCAAAGGTTTACTGGTTATTAATTCTTTTTTTCTTTTTTTTTTAACTTTGCTAGGCAAGAGCGAAGCTCCGACATCATAGTGCAGCTGTGCAAGTACCTATTGGTCTGGAAGAAAAATTTCAGGGTCTTATAGATCTTGTTCATGTTAAAGCTTATTTCTTCCATGGATCAAGCGGGTTTGTGTTAAATGCAATTTTTTTTAAGAGTTGTTTTTGTTGTAGTGGGGCACATATATATGTTTGACATTGTGATCGTCGATAAATTGTAGTGAGAATGTTGTGGCTGGTGAGATTCCTGCTGATATGGAAGGTTTGGTTGCGGAGAAGAGGCGAGAATTGATTGAGATAGTCTCTGAAGTTGATGATGTACTCGCTGAGAAATTTCTAAATGATGAGCCTGTCTCTCCTGCTGAGCTTGAGGTCTTGTTCTTTTGTCCTATGGTGTTTGTTATTTAACTCATTGGCAGTGTGTGCTATTATAGCACATATAATCTCGATGGCACCAAATAGTAAATTCTTTGCATGAATCAGAGGAATATGGTTCCTGAAAATAGATAGATATTGTTGGCAGGTTATGGTATTTAGTTGATTAATTTCACTTAAGCAGATGCCATTCCTGAGGGTATGTCGAATCATGTGGGTCCTAGCTCTTCTACTTGCCTTAGGCATTGTCGTAAATTCATGTTGTTATCTTTCATTTCTAGCGTCCATGAATTACTACGTTTAGATATTATTGCTCTTTTACTTGCAGTTTTGTTACTGTAATTTTTTTTTGCCTGCTATATATGTGCAGGAAGCAATTCGCAGAGCTACCATAGCACAAAAGTTCGTTCCTGTATTTATGGGTAGTGCATTCAAAAACAAGGTAATTGATATATTGAATCTAAAGATGATATTTGCGAAAGTTTGGATGACATATTTCACTTACGTTTCTCGTTGTCCTGTTGTGTCTGAATTAAAAAGTATTCAACATCTGGCATGGTATGTATTGTTTGCAGGGAGTACAACCTCTGCTAGATGGTGTTATCAGTTATCTCCCTTCTCCAAATCAAGTCAATAACTATGCTCTTGACCAGACAAAGGAAGAAGAGAGGGTACTCATCTTGTAATTTTGTTTTATCCGGAGAAAAAATACCGGTTCTAAAGAAATGAGTTTCAGGTAACCTTGACTGGATCTCCAGATGGACCTCTTGTGGCGCTGGCATTCAAATTAGAGGAGGGTCGTTTTGGCCAGCTGACATACTTGAGGTAATTGCTGGATCTTCCTCTGAATATATACGGGTTGTTTACTAAATTAAAAGTATTTTGTGTCCTTCTGTCATGCATAAATTTGTGAATTGCTTAATGCTAACTCATTTTTTGGTTGACGAAGAGTTTACGAAGGTGTGATTAAGAAGGGTGATTTTATCATAAATGTCAATACTGGAAAGAGAGTTAAGGTTAGTAGTTCATGGATCTTAGTATTGCTTTTAGATTTTCAACGCCACGAAGTCTCGCATAACTTTGTACATATAACACTTAATAAGTATTCTTTGCTTGTCCCTGGCCTGACATGGATACATTTTCTCATTTGCTTCTTGTAAACAGAATCACATATACAAAATTTCTGAATTTCAAACTAGTTTTTCATTTTTACCCTTGTAAGAAATACGCGTGATACTTGATTTTACCTAAAGGCTATTTCATGTTTCTTGGTGCAGGTTCCACGCTTGGTCCGTATGCATTCTAATGATATGGAGGTTAGACATGTTACAGTTTATTTTTGTCCTTAAGATTCCATTGTGGTAGTTCCGTGGTGGCAACTCTATTGCCCTGTCTAGTCGGAATCAAGAAATTATTCTATTTTCAGGATATTCAAGAGGCACACGCTGGACAAATCGTAGCTGTGTTTGGTGTTGAGTGTGCATCAGGTACAGCAGTAAATTCTTATGTACTTGATTCATACTTAACGTAATTTGCTTCTTTGCGTGTGGGACATACTTTTGGGGATGAAGTTCTGATATTGTGTTTCATGTTGGGTCATTTCCTAACCTCGTCATACTATCAGGTGATACATTTACGGATGGTACGGTCAAGTACACGATGACATCAATGAGTGTTCCTGAACCTGTTATGTCCTTGGCTGTTCAACCAGTTTCAAAAGATTCTGGAGGACAGGTAACTTCTGTGACCTTTATAGCTAAAACAGCATCATATGCTTCCTTTTTTCTGGCTTTGAGAATTTTGCAATTGAAATCTATTTTCCGGTGTTAGTTCTCGAAAGCATTGAATCGATTCCAGAAAGAGGATCCTACTTTCCGGGTGGGATTGGATCCCGAGAGTGGCCAGGTATCATCTAAGAACTCCGTTGCTTCTCAGCACCCCTCTCTTATATCACCCCGTAGTATTCAACATTGATGATTCTTCCATTTATCCTGGATGGGACAGACGATTATTTCTGGTATGGGGGAATTGCATTTGGACATCTATGTTGAACGCATCCGGAGAGAATATAAGGTGCCTGACTTTAAGCTTACACAATGTTCTCCCTTGATCTCTTCTCGACAAAATCCTTAATTCTGAGTATTTTTGGCTACTTCAAACAGGTTGATGCGACTGTGGGCAAACCCCGTGTCAATTTTAGGGAGACTATTACTCAACGGGCTGAGTTCGATTATTTACATAAGAAGCAAAGTGGAGGAGCGGGTCAGTATGGTAGGGTTACAGGGTGAGTATTAAAAATTTATAAACCGTAAACGATGTGGTTTGGATCCCTTCTAAACCAATCCTAATGATGTCTAGTTAAATTCTTATAATTGTTAGTTACGTGGAACCTTTACCACCGGGCTCTAAAGACAAGTTTGAATTCGAAAACATGATCGTTGGACAAGCGATTCCGTCTGGTTTTATCCCAGCAATTGAGAAAGGTTTCAAAGAAGCTGCAAACTCGTGAGTGTTCTTGTCTTTCGCAATTTCCTCTTTCCCTCATGTTTTGGCTGTGTTGTTAGTGATTTTGAAACCCCCAATTCCATTGCAGGGGCTCACTGATCGGTCACCCTGTAGAGAATCTACGAATAGTATTGACAGATGGAGCTTCACACGCCGTAGATTCCAGTGAACTTGCGTTTAAAATGGCTGCAATATACGCATTCAGACTGTGTTACACAGCAGCTAGACCAGTGATTCTAGAGCCTGTAATGTTGGTAGAGTTGAAAGTACCAACAGAGTTTCAGGGAACTGTTGCTGGTGACATCAACAAGTAAAAAATCTAAACCCCTTAGCTCTAAAACATTGTCTCCTTGTTCTTCTATTGGTACAGTAACTCAACTTGTTCATTTATCAGGAGGAAAGGTATCATCGTTGGAAACGATCAAGAGGGTGACGATTCAGTAATCACAGCTAATGTAAGAACCATATTCTATTAACAATCCCTTTTTAAGTTTTGAAATCGTAATTAACATGTAAATATGTTTGTTTTTTTTATATTAACAGGTGCCTTTGAACAACATGTTTGGCTACTCCACTTCTCTCCGGTCCATGACACAAGGAAAAGGAGAATTCACGATGGAATACAAAGAACATTCTGCTGTGTCCAACGAAGTCCAATCTCAGCTCGTCAACGCCTATAACGCCAGCAAAGCAAGTGATTAATCCCTTCATCAGTATTGTGATATGATCAACGATTTTTGTTGTTTTCATAATGTTAAATCCCAACATTATTTATACGGTTCACAACAAACAAACTCACTCAGCATAAAATGCCTTATTAGTGGGCTTATTGAGAATCTCTATGTTCCCCTTTCGAGTTTATTGGATCATCAGCACTTATATAGGTCACATTATAGGTATATTAATCACAATTTCTTGGTCCACCAGTCAAACAATTTGGTCATTGTAATCTAATTATTCGCACAGTAACATAGTAGTATTTCTATATATTTATATATAATAAGATAGGGTTCAAAATAAGCCAACCAAAAATCGTTAGAGACAATCATTGACAAAGAGTCGTCTTCACGTCAAATAAGAGAGAGTGAAGAAGAAACTGTCACCAACGAACAAGCTCAGACTTTTCTTTTTACCTTCATCTCAAAGCCACTGCTTTATTTCCCTCAAGAGGAGTTGGTAACGACACTTCATCTCCTTCAAATTACCATCATACCCTTTGGTTCAGTTGTTACTCCTACTCCTATTGCTTTTTTTTTTTTTTTT